>CAUYSK010049725.1:0-14442 GCA_963575035.1 Avahi laniger | reverse complement strand
GTTTCCTTGGCAGTGCAGAAGCTTTTTAATTTGATTAGATCCCACTTATTTATTTTTGTTGCTGTGGCGATTGATTTGGGGTTCTTCTTCAAAAATTCCTTGCCTAGGCTGATGTCTGAAAGGGTCTTCCCAACATCTTCATTTAGAATTCTTAAGGTTTCATGCCTTAGGTTTAAGTCTGTTATCCATTTTGAGTTGATTTTTGTGAGAGGTGAGAGGTGGGGGTCTTGTTTCAATCTTGTGCATGTAGCCATCCAGTTTTCCCAGCACCATTTATTGAAAAGAGATTCTTTTCCCCAGTATATGTTTTTGTCAGCTTTGTCAAAGATTAGATTACCATATGCAGATGGTTTCATCTCTGGATTTTCCGTCCTGTTCCAGAGGTCAATGTCTCTATTTTTCTGCCAGTACCAAGCTGTTTTAGTTACTACAGCCTGGTAGTACAGCTTAAGGTCCGGTAACTGATACCTCCCAGTTTGTTCTTTTTACTTAAGATTGCTTTGGCTATACAAGGTCTTTTCTGGTTCCATACAAAGCGTAGAATTATTTTTTCCAGATCTGTGAAGAATAATAATGGGATTTTGTTGAAGCACAAAAGTTTTTAATTTTGATGTAGTCCAATTTATTTTTCTTTCTGTTGCTTATGCTGTTAGTGTTATACCTAAGAAACCATCACCTAATCCAAGGTCATGAAGATTTACACCTCTGTCTTCTTCAAGAGCTATACAGTTTTAGCTCTTATGTTTAGATCTTTGGTCCATTTTGTGTTAATTTTTCTACTGATTGTGAGGCAGGGGTCCAGCTTCATTCTTTTGCATGTGGATATTCACTCGTCCCAACACCATTTGTTGAGGTGTGTTTGCCCTTAGCCCTATAATCCCCCAACACACACATCATTAATGAAGAATCTGGTAAGATTGTCATGGTGTTTTCATTTAAATATGTTTTAATTAAAAATGTTAGATAATATATTTGGAAATGTATTTGGATATACACTTGGAAGTTTAGAAAACTTAAAACCCGATCTAGTTACTCAGAAATCATCATCAAAAAGAAAATTGTATTTCTTTCTAATTCTTTTCCTTGCATTTAATACAAAAGAGATAATTTTATCCACTATATTTTGTATATTGTATTTTTAATTTTTTTATTTCTAAAGCATTCCTATGTAAGTCATAAATCTTTTTAAGCATCAGTTTTAACAATTGCAATATATTCCATCTGGTGCTATTTCCTTCCCTTATTTAATCCATTCTGTCACCAGAGCATTACAGACCACAGAGTAATAGTGGAGCTCTAGGCACCACATCTACCTAATTTCAGACTTGGGCTCATCTGCAATCTACAGTGTGTGACACTGGTCATGTAGCTCAACCTCTAGTTTCCTTGGTTTCCTCATCTATAAATGTGGAACATGCAGAAATCTTTCACAAGATTCCTTGTTAAGCAATCTTTCACATTGTTTAACATGCAATGAGCCCTCCACGAAGCACTTGGAATAACTCATGGCATATAAAGTCTCACTAAATGCTTATTATTGTTCAAAAATTTAGATCATCCCAAATTTTGTACATAGATAATATAAAGAACACATGTAACAGAAGTGTAGTGAAGAAAAATAGTATGTACATTTAAGTACTTTTTAGGCATTGCCAAGAACCTATCCAGAAATTCTGTAATATTTATATTCCTTCCAATTTATCCCATTCTTTTTTTTACTTTTTATTATGGAAAAATGGAAAACATACAGTGTTGCAGAGAGAAGATTTTAAGAACCCCCATGCTCATTATCTACTTTCAACAATTACCAACTCATGACCATTTTTATTTCATCCACATACTCACATCCTGTCCTCCTCTGCTATTTTGAAGCAAATCCCAGATATAATATTAACTCATCTACAAATATTATAATATGTATTGCTAAAAGATAAGGACTTATTAAAAACACATATTCATGGGACCAGTATCATTAAAAAAAGTGATAATAATTTTTGAAATATTCACTCAATTTTCAAATTTCCAGTTATTTCATTTATATTTAGTTAGTCTGATTTTTTTCTAAATTAATTACAGCCTGGATGATTTCCAGGTAACCACTAGACACTTATTACCCAGGACTCCTCTTTCTGTTTGTTCTAATTTCAAATTTAATTCTATCACTATTGTTAAGACCAGCTACCGTTTGAGTTCCTACTAGGTACTGTGTTTGCGTATATTTTCTACCAAGCCTTCCGCCCATCCCAAGATTGAATTCACCCCGATTTGTATTTGAGCAGCCTGGGGTTGAGTGGGGCCCTGTATTAGCAAGAGATGGACAGAGCCAGGCTCCAGCTCCAGGTCAGCCGGCTCTACAGCGGCTCCCAGTGCCGTACTGTTCCCAGCTCCTTCTCGCAGCTCCTGCCACAGGAGGAGCTGCTCTCTCAGGCTGCTCGTGCTCTTAGAGCTGCCGGGCTCTGGGAACTCTGGTCTCTGTCGCTCATACATCAAGCCCCAGGCTAACTTCCATTGGTGTTTATTTTTTTAAATGTGTGTCTTACTTCCTCAGAATCTAGCCAGCATAGTTCCTTCCACCCTGTGGGTGCTCGAGGGATGCTGTTGATATCGGCGCTGGGGCGGTGGAGTAGAATGATGGTCATTAGAAATGACCTTCAGATTAAGTTTTTTCATCCGTTTGATGGTTTTGGATATTCGGACAACCCAATTTATCAGACCAAAAAACTTAAACTCTTAGATTATAAAACACAGAAACTGAAAGAATAACAGAGTCTCAGTGTATACCTGAAGTTAGCATTATGCTAAAAATAGACGATATCTAAACATTAGTTAGAACTGGGGCTGGAGGAAGAGTGACAACAGAAATTTGGTTTGACATTTCTAATTACAAAGTGCTTTTTATTTTTAATTTCTTGTCCTAAGTACAAAGAAAACAGTAATATACTGCACAGGTCCATATCTAATATGTTATTAATAACAGAATGTTCTGAATTAGACGTCTGTTTAAGCATACACACAAACATCAAATAAAAGCCCTTTATTCTGTTAACTAGGAAATGGTAGCTAAAAATGTAGGCCAAATGTTCCTTAGAAAATTCACCCAAGGAAAATGCTTGAATCAAGCTGATAATTAATCAAAATTCTCACTCATAAGTGTCTGCTGCATATTTTCATAATCAGGAGTACTGATGTTGTAACCTGCATGATAAATGCAAAATACTTCCTCTGAACCTTTGATAAAAGTGAACTAATATTCCCAATCTGGTAGGCAATATGCATAAATACGCAACTTTAAATTTTTGGCACTATTACAGACTGTTACAGAATTTTCACAAGGTGGAACAAATTTGCAATAGAGTTAAGAGGCAAAAGCCAGGTTTGATTATGTTCTAGGGTTCCATCAACTCAATCAGAGAATTTCATGGAGAATTAGGACCGCTCTACATGTCATTCAGGACAAAGAAACATTAATCATGCCAATATGGGTTCATGTTTACTGTGCAATTTTTGTGACAGAGATTTGCTGCCAGATCTAAGGTATGTTGCTCTATGAAGGAACCTTTCCCACATACTCTGATACTGTATAGAGATAAAATTTAAAGTGAATTCAAAAGCAGCCTTGATCTAAGGAGAACATCTCAGCATTTGGACAGATTTGCAGTCAATAATCACATACATTGTATAAAGACTGTTGGAATGGGTTCAGGTTAAATTCTCTTCTAACACAGAGAGTCTATGAGTTCAAACTGTGCTGGGCCATCTCTTAAGTGCTTTGCACACACCATCTCATTTATCCGCTCAGAAATACTGATGAGGTGGGTGTTATGATTCCCATTCACCAGATGAGAAAATATTCTCCACAGGATTCACTGACTTGCCTGGGACCACACAGCCAGTATGAAATCCAGTGAGACTTCACATCTCGTGCTGATTTGTGCTGTGCTAGTTCCACTAAACGAAAATGGTGACAGTTGGAGTGAGAGCAACCTACAAGGAGGTTGGGTGATTTGCAGGCTCCTACTAATTGAATGTCAGCAGTTTGTAGACGCCATATTTCTTCCTGGCGGTGGCAGACCTCCGTCTAATGTGTTGTGCTATAGGGATTGTTTCCCTTAGAAAGACCTAAGTCTTTGCTATGTTTTGGAACTGATGCCAATGCCCAGACATCTGAAAAAGTGAGTCCAGGGTTTAGATCTCTATGCCTTTTCTATTGTTTCCATAAATTCCTTCTTTGCTGTTCCCATTGGTCCTCACTTTATACCCAACACCATAGAAAATTATCGCTGCCCACGCGCATGGCTGACTTTCAGTAACTTAGAGCCCATTCACAATTTTCCTGAAACACCGGAAAAACACAAACCAGAACTGTTAGGATCACAGTTTTGAAAGTAAGATGGTGCCAGTAAATTTCTCCATGTGCTGTGCTGGAGGCAGGGACATCTGATCCCTGCTTCTCGGGAAATTAGCTTGGCACATGGTAATCATTCTGCAGAGGTATGGATGTTGAACTGGACCTAAATTTCAGGAGGCGAGCCTGAGCTCTCTCTTCCGGCTAGTGACCTTGTTCAAGGCGCATAAGAAACCTCTCTCTGTGAGCCTCAAGTTTCTCATTTGTAAATAAGAATAATGACTTCTGCTGCTTCAAAATTATTGTGGGGAACACATTATATGATTCATGTGAAACCCCTCACACCATGCCTGGTGCAGAGGAAATAAGAAACAAGCAGTTATGGCTATCCTGAGGAATTGACTAAATGTTTCAATGTATGCTCTCCCTCTTATATTTTGCAGAGGTTTCTGCTGTTTTTGAGGCTGGCACGTCGGTTACTTATACGTTTCAGGAACCCTACCCTGTGACCAAGAATGCAAGCCTCTCATCCTCAGCTATTTACGCAGATTCAGCTCCCTCCAAGGAGAACATTGCATTTAGCTTTGTGACAGCCCAGGCACCCAGTCTTTTGTTCTTTATCAATTCTTCTTCTCAGGACTTCCTGGCTGTTCTGCTCTGCAAGAATGGTAAGTACTGATGGCATGAAACCCGGTGGAGTGTCAGCCTGGGCTGAAGGGACAGGGCGTGCCCTCCAGAACTCCGCATAATTTCCACCTCAAGTTGTTCCCCCCTGGGAAGTGTATTTCCAGAATTCCAGCCAAACCCTTGATTATACTTTACCTTTATGAGTTGCAATTAGTATTCAGGGCTGGTGTCGATTCACTGCTGAAGTTTCAAATGCATTGACTTTAATTCGCCTCAACTGTGTAGCAGTAATTCTTTATTATTTATTCTGTGCTGGAATCCATTAAGTGCAAAGGAGAAGATCATAAGCATATCTGAATTTCAGAAGGACATTTGCCACATATATTCTGTCATCTTTGCTGCAGCCCTCTTTACCGAGGGCTGTTAAAACAACGAGCATAAATGCGGACTGCATTTAATAGAAGGCGATTGTCCGGGTCTTAGAGAGAAGTAGTCCATGCGAGTCGTAACCTTGTAGAATAAGGGGCTTGCTTCTGAGAAGCAGATTTTATTTTTTTTGAGGCTTAAATTTCTTATGTAATGACAAACTTAGCATTTGCTATTCTAAAACAATAAGATTTGGGACATTTTTTATTTAATAAAACTATAATACTATTATATAAATCACGATTTTATCACTTCCTTTCTTTTTACAATTATTTTGACTCGATATAAAATTCACAAATACTTACAGGGCATTTTTTTTCCTTAACACTACATAAATAGACTGAATTAGTTTTTCAAGGCTATAGTACATCATTATTGAAGATTCTGGACTAATGGCAAGCTCTATATCCTAGACCCGAGGAAAAGATCATTTCTCAATTTGCAGGGTATCTAATAGAACCTAGGCTCTAATGTCTATATTATCCATTATTAATTTAAAAACTAGATGAGAATCAGATTTTAGAAAGAATGTGGACAAATGGAATATGAAATGATTACAATGATAAAGGGGGTAAAACACACTTCATGCAAAAAAATGTCAAAGGGCACCAGTTATGATGACAGCTAAGAGAATTCAGGTTTTCTCCCCATACTGCTTAATCCCACCCTGAAAGGATGAGGACTCTTGATCTAGTCACAGCCAAGGACACTATTAGGTCAAAATCCTATGAGGTGGGACAATTGCTGGAATAGGCAAAGAGGGCAAAGATGTGGACATCCCTGGAGTATGACCTCACAGAGCACTGTCCTGTGATCAAGAACATGCCTTTCCTCCTCTTGCAATCTGTTGCTAACATAATTTGAGTCCAGGCTTTTGATGGGTTCTGCCCACTCCATGCAGCTAAGTTTCAGAGCGAACAGTGGTAGGGCCTGGCAGGAAGGAAATCCAGGGTATGCACCATACACATGTACTCTCTAGACCTTATGAGGATGCTCTAAGAAATGCAACAGTAATTAACAGTGACCCACATGATGTAACAGGCCTCATTCATTCAATGGATGAATGGAAGGTAAGAACAGAGAGAGAGGGAGACAGAGAGAGAGAGAGAAGCTAGGATGATGACTGGTCATTCCAAGTCCATCTGGCCTTGCAGAGCCTGCAAGATGGAGGGGAAACATTATGGGTTGTTACACTTCCTATTTATCAGTTGCCTTTATGTGGTTATGGTTAGGACTATTATATAAACATACCAGGCCTTAAACTTTGCCCTGTCATGCCTCTGTGAGGTCGACAAGGCTGTCTGAGGCACTAAGGCATGCAGAGGTTCAGCAAGTGGACGTGGACCAGCCAGCCAGTAATTCATGGCCCAGCTGGGGCCAGAACCAGGTCTCCCAGTAATCAGTCCAGCAATCTTCCTTCCAAACCAGATTACCCTCTACTGATGGGGTTGGACAGTAGTGAGATGAGTGCAGAGCACTAGGACACAGGATTTCCTCCAGAGCATGTTTGGAGGAAATATGCTATGTCCACGTGTGCGGTTCCACAAGGACGTTTGTCCCTGTCAGGCTGTGCCCATGAAAACACGGCTGCCACGAAAACAGACAGTGCATATGGGTACGACTGTATCAAATGGCGCACACACACACACACACACACACACACACACACACATATGTAACTCTATGCAGGGCACTGTTATGTTAATCCATACAGCGCTTAATTCTCACAGCAACCCAATTTGATGGGTGGCATTTATATACCCAGTTTTTTATAGTTTTAGAAACTGATGCATATAATATTAAATAACTTGCTCAAAATCTCACAGCAAATAAGGAACTGAGTTAGGATTCAACTTCTTTTGCCCAATCTAGTGACATATTCTGTATTCTTAACCACAAGGGATAAACTGAGTGTTTTTTTTTTTTTATTAACACATAATGTTTTTATTTAATTGGGAAGGCATTCTTGAATTCTACCCTGCCTGTATCTTCTTACACACTGAAGCCTTACTTCATTAAAGGCTCTGCCTGATCTCACAGGGACCTGCATTTTTTTAAACCCCGGCTACAGGCAGGAAACAAGGACATATTGTCTTGTTTGTTTGCGTGTTTTGAGCTGAAGTCTCAGGGTGCGTGCGAAAGCTCAAGCGTGAGTCCTTGCAGCTCAGGCTGACTCAGGAGAGATGCGTGTCCAGGCCGTGGTTAGTAATAGCGTCCCCTTCCCCACCTTGGCTCAGAACGGCCCCCACTCCCCGTTGCTCCTGGGAGCCCTCCTGCAGCAGACAGTGGTGGAGGATGTTCTGACTTGGAGTCCTGGGCTTCTCCTGCTGTCTCCTTACACTGCAGAGATACAACTGAGACATGTGCTCATTCCTTCATTCTTTCATTAACTTCCCGGGTAATTACAAGTCCAGCTGCACAGTATCAGGAACTGGGAAGACAAGCAAAGATAAGCAAGGCCTGGTGCTGTCTACAGATAAGGAAAAACAGAGACTCAAAAACTGCCTTCAACTTTTTACAAAGTAGTCTGGACACAGGAACAAGTCACAGTATCCAGATTTTTAAAGCAACCTGGCTAGAAGGCAGAGTTCGTCTAACTTTAAAGACAAATCTTCTGGGAATTCAGGGACTATAACAATGGAATAAAATGTCTTGAGTGGTGAATTCCTTGTCATGGGAGGTCTTCAAATAATAATTAAACGATTATGTGTTGGAGAAAACATAATAGTAATCCCAGCAGTGAATGAGAGGGAAAAATAATAACCTCTGAGTTTCTACCCGAGTCTTAGATTTTGTGATTCTTTATTCCCTTCTTCTGTAGTTTTGCATTAATATTTCTTTCTGTTAAGGCTTCATCTGCAGACTTTGAAATGCTGCTTCGAGGAATTAAGGATCGATATCCTTGCAGCCCATTGGCAGTGTTTTTGCTCTAGTCAGCCATTGATCTGGTTACCAGAGGATCACATGGTGGGGGCGGGACACTGCATTATAAAGAACTAGGGATATTTTTAATGTGACTCTGAAATTCTTTTGGAAGTTAAGGATACTTACAGGTTGGAAAAAGATCAGGAGAGTGAAAATGGTAGAGGGTTTATCGGGGAAGGTCTTTATCTGTGAGAGTTTTCGTAATAAGATCTATTCATACCTCTCTGAGATGGAACGAAGAGCTTCTATTAGTCCAGGCTTCTTAACCTTTTTTGATTGAAGACACCTTTGGGTAGCTGGGGAAAATTATGAAGGCGTCCAACTTGCTGTCCCCAGGAGACAGCAAATGTCCACAGCCAGGTTGTGCAACGTGACTCTAATTTCAGCGCTTTTGGTTGAGCAGCCGGCGAATGGAGTTAGGGGGATGGGCTGAGTCAACACTGAACACAATGCTCGGCCTGCACATTTGTGTAATATCACTGACCTGGCAGGGGAGCGAAGACCAGTGTGACCCCAGGTCCCACGCGCAAGCCTCGCCCTGGCCGGGCTCTGACTGGAATTCTTCTTTGCCCTTTATCATTATTCTTGAAATTTCTCCAACCAGAGACTTATTCAGGTTAAGATGCTGCTACCTTTTCAAATAAAAACAGGTTCTTTTTTACTAAATGAAGAAAAAGATTTTAATTTCTGGGATGGAAGAGCAGAGGCAGAACGAGAGGCATTTTGAGGTCAGAAAGTCCTTAAGAAAGAGAAGGCTGTCGTGGCTCCCTAACCCAAGGCTTTGGGCCACAGACGACTTCTCAGAGACGTGGCAATCAGAGGAGCAGGGTCTTTAAAACAGAAGGGTCTAGAGAGGGAGATGAGAGCCTTCTAAAGATAAGCTTGACCTTCATGGCGTTTTGTTGAGAGAAGGCTCTGCCTTCTCAGTGGTGCCAGGAGTTCGCCTCAAACTTGCCACTTGGCAAATATTCGCGGGGCACCTCTCATGGGGCAGGTTCCAGTTCAGGTCTTGAGAGACTGAGATAGAAAGGACCCTGCCCTGCCTTTATGGAATCTGCTCAGGGGACAGACACATAGATGAGGGCACCGGATGCCGTAGACACTAAGTAGAAGGCTGTTAGAGTGGAGGGATGATCAGAAACGGCTTCATGGAGAGGGTGACCCTTGAATTGGGTCATGAAAGATAAATTTGTGTTCTCTAGCCAGATATTATACTTTTTTAATAAAAAATGTTTCTTTGATTGTTCCTCCTTTTCTCTGTTTTATTTGTATTTCAGATGAAATATATATATATTTTTCCTGACCAATTTTTGTTTCTATTCTTTCACCATCTGTTTTCTTGGCTCCCTGTGGGTAGAGGTAAGAACTCAGGTGGAGAATATGTGCCAACACTAAGGCCATCCATCTATGGAGAAATCCTCTGGGCGCACACACCAAAGAGGCTCTCAGGTCACCTTCGCAGGTGGCTGTTCTCTGCCCTCCAGCTCCAAATGGTCTGTCTGACTTTGCTTCAGTGTTTCCCTTTTATCAATCTTCTTTTTTTAAACATATGCATTCATAAGATGCACTGTCCGCATCTGTGATTGCACACACCTTGGAGCGAATAGTGATGAACTGAGACACTTTATGTTTTGAACAGACTAGCTCAGGGAGCTGGGAGTAAGAACGAATCCAGGGAGGGAGCATCTTCAAAGAACGAAACTCCGCAGCTGCTGGCTGGGCCTGGGTTGACCTTAGGACAGCCCCACCCTGCAAAATTTATGCTGCCTCCTGTCACCCCCTCTCTGACACAGGCATATGCTGGAGTTCCTCAGAGCAGCAGCAATCCTGGTAGACAGAGAAGCTTGCTTCGGAAAGCTAGTTTCCTTGGCCTTACTACGCCCTGACCACTTCAATCTCTGGGCTTGTGTCAAGCAACACATTGGTGGTTTTGAATTTAAAATTCCCAAAAGTCTTTTGCTATCTCCCAGAATTTGTTTTGGTTGCTTCATCTCTTGCATTTCTGGGGTTTCCAGCCAGCTCTTGCTGCCCTTTCATCATCCGTTTCACGATAATAAGGTCCTGGTGCTGCACTGTGACCTTCAGAGGGTGGTCAAGAGTCCTCCCTGTCACCTCTCCTTCCTAGAGGAAGGGCAAAGATGGGGCAGGAGCAAAGGACATGTCCCGCGTCACACAGTCTGTGGTGCTAAGCCACGGAGAGATAGCTGCACGCCCTAGAGCTGGATCTGGGGAATTGTCCTGGCCCCTCTTCTCTCTGTTGCAGTGGGTGCCTTATTCTGTGATGTGCTCATAAGCCCTTGAAGATGGCTCTGGACTGGGTGGTGAACTGACTCACGTCTCAAGTTCCATGTTGAAGTCCTGCCCTTCAGAGTGTCTGTATCTGGAGTAAGGGATTAATTAAGTTAGATGAGATAGTAAGATTGGAGCCCTAATCCAAGAGAATTAGTAACTGTAAAGCAGGAAATACCAGAGAACTCCCTGTCTCTCTCAATGCCACATGAGGCATGGTGACGGTGCCATCTCTAAGCCAGGAGGACAGCGCTCGCCAGGGACCAGATCTGCCTGTGCCTTGTTTTTGTGCTTCTCAACCTCCAGAACTGTGAGAAAATGAATGAACTTCTGTTGTCTGGACCACTCAGTCTATAGTGTTTTTTTAATAGAAAACTGAATGGATTAAGTCAAATGAGATAGCACAAGTAGATGTGTTTGTAAATTGTAAAGTACAAAACTCATTTTACTTTCTTATTGATAATGGTAATAATATGAATCATCTGCATCCTTGGGTTATCAGACCATGACTGTGACAGCTAGGATCTGGGATATTTGGGGTTAAGATTTAATACAAAGAGGAAATGAAAATTGCCTGGTGTCTAGAAGCACAGCACTTCCTGGGTGGGACATTACCCTGAAGAAGTGGAAGAAGGATAAGGCGCAGGGTGCCACCCTCGCTGTCACCAGGCACAGGCAGCAGATTTTAATATGCACAAGCATGACAAAGAAAAATATTAAGAATGGCTTTCTCAAATGCCCTCTGAAACAGACCTTCTGGGAACTTCTCTGATGTTTCTAAAAGAAAAAAAATGTGTATGTATGTAGAGAGAGAGGATAGAGAGAGGAAAGAGAGAGAGAACTATAAAAACTAAAAACTGCGGAACAGAGTATCTATGTAGGACTAATGAAGAATTCTTCTCACTGCGGGCTGGACTCTGCAAAACACGGTTGCGGAGACGGAGTCAAACATAAGGGAAACTCCCTGCGTCAACCGCAGCCACTCTGGATGTGGAGCTCATGGGCTCCCTGTGACAGCATCAAAGGAAACAAAAATAGGGGACCAGCAGCTTCTGAGTCAGTCTTTGAAGTCCCTCGGCAAAGAGAAGGAGTCAAAGGCTAGTATGGAAATAAAGCTAACGGAAATAGCAATATATAATTAACTTCACAAACATCCATTTAATACCCACTGTCTTAGTTTGATAAGGCTGTCATAACAAAACACCGCAGACTGGATGACTTAAACAACAGAAATTTATTTTCTAACCATTCTGAAGACGGGAAGTCCAAGATCGAGGTATTGGTAGGGCTGGTGTCAGGGGAGGCCCCCTCTCCTCTGTGTGCTCGTGTGCCCTTTCCTCAGAGCATTGGTGGGGGGAGGCTTGTGTCTCTTCACTTAAGAACACTGTAGGATGAGGGGCCCACCCTTATGGCCTCATTTAACCTTAATTACTTCTGTAGAGGCCTCATCCCCAAACACAGCCGCACTGAGAGTTAAGCTCCCACGTATAAATTTGGTGGCAACACAAACATTTAGTCCATAACACCTATTGTGTGCTGCGTGCTGTTCTGTGTGCTCATAGTAGAAAAGTGACTTGGTGGTGTTGACTTCAGGGAGACTCCTGCGATTAGGATTCATACGCGATTCACGTTAACGACGTCAGCACGCAGTGGAGAACCTCCGCACACGGTGGGCCTCGGAGTAGTCTTGGATTGAATTACACGTTTGAACTGAGTCTGCTAAGACGGTCTATACCTAGGAAGAGTGGGAACACCCCACGGAGTCCATGAGAAGACGGTTATGGGATTGCAGCGGGGCCGTACTGGGGAGAGGGCAGATCCTCCCGGTGCCTCCCCAGAGGCTTGTAGTGAAGATGGGCAGGAATATGCATTTTATTACTCGAATATTCTTGTTCTCAGTGATATTCTTTTTTGAGATCCGTCCCGCCACCGTACCGGATGCATGCGGCTGCCGGGAGCGGGTCTCGGTGGAGCTGGCGCCGCCTGGCCTTGTTTGGTTCTTCGGGGTCTTCTCACTTTGTACTTTGCTAGTTTAAACAGCTCTTCCGAAATGTTCTAAGAATTGAGCAACTGTTTGTTTTTTCAGCAACGCTGGTTGTTTACAACTGCAATGTGAGAATTGGGATAATCATGATCTGCCCTTGTGATGCTTTATTGTTTGTAAAAAGAAAAAAGAAGCGTACCAGGGGCCTCGGTTCTTCGTCTGTAAATTTGGGATAATCGTGGCGGTCAAGGGTCTCCCAGCAGTGTTGTGGGGGATTAATGAGATCCTGCCTAGGACGGTTCCGAGGGACTCAGATGAAAGATATGGAATAAATACAAAGAAGGGTTATTACAAAACAGACCAAAGAGCTCACAGGTTACTGAGTCACTTTTATTTTTAATATCTTCTTTTAAAGCCAGGGGTAGAGAGAATGGGGGATTGAATGTTTAGCTTTTGGACTAGAACTCTAATTAGAGGTTTAAGGATTAGGAAAATAGTTGGAGTCAGTGTGAAGAAAGCTTTTCTCAGAGAAAAGACATGTTTTTATTCTTAGAGCACTTGACCTGTAAATACTTACATCTTGAGATGTGAAATGAATTCAGCGGAAGGCCCGAGCTCGGGGCTCATTCAGTTCTCCGTGCAGTTAATTACCTTTTGTTCGGCAAGCAGGCCTTGAATTACCTATGTCTCCTAACTCGAAGTTATTGAAGATGTGTTTTCACTTTAATAAGTAGCTTGACCTCGCGATGTTAAGAAATAAGGACTCTGGAAATCAGATCCCCTATTTTAAAGCTGCAGGGAAGAGATAGGTGGGGAATAGTTTTGACCTTAAGAATTCAGTTTAAATTTCTGCCACCAACTACATACGGCCTTCTTTGATCTCCCAGCTAGAGAACAGCGGTCTCAGCTGATGGCCGTAGAGTGCTGACTGTGTGCCAAGACGTGGTTTCATTACTGCGCATGATTAAATCATTGCATCCTCACGCAATTGCTAGGGAGTTGCTACCAGTATTTCCCCATTTTACAGATAAGGAAATTTTGGCCAGAAAGGTTAAATGACTCATTCCAGAAGACACAGCAAGGACTCAGTAGGGCTGGAAATAAAAGCCTTTTAGTCTTACTTTTTAACTTGTGAGCCCTCTGCTCTGTTCTCTGACCTGTCACTGTGTTATGTGCACTTCTCTCATGGGACCTGTCGTTTCCTTTCCGTGTTTGTGTGAGCTTTCGTCTAGGTCATGTGCTTTGTCAGGGATTCTATATTCAATTCCTGGAGCCCCTCGTGCTACTTTACTTATAGATTTTCATTTAAAATACGGGCCAGGGAAAAACAATGGGGCGATATATAAGGAGTGCTAAAACCCCATTGGAATGTTTAGAAATACGTTGCCAATAAAAGAGGTTGGCACATACCTCCCTATATTTAGCCAATCATACTTTGGTGCACATGGAAGTACACAGGACTACTGAGTGAAGAGAAAATAACGTGTCTTTATTGGTGCCGATTTCTATGACGCAAGCTGCAGGGTGCAGTCAGAGCCCCCAGCCCTGAGACCGACCGGCCGCATTTGACAGTCATTGCCAATTGAAATGCTGTAGTGGAACAACACATCAGGGATTGCTACTTTCTCAAAAAAGGGGATTTTAAAAGTATTAGTAGGGCTCAGCAGAATTTATTTATTTATTTTTTTGGTTCGGAAAAATTGTATGTAATAAATGCATGTTCTTATTTAAACATGGAGGATGCATGTGCACATTTATCATGTATGCCTTCTGAAACTCCTCCCAAATGATGTAAAACAATCAAAAACGCAAAAAAGATAGCAACTCAAAAAGATGAAGAGAACAG
>CAUYSK010049721.1:0-26494 GCA_963575035.1 Avahi laniger | reverse complement strand
AAAAATAAAAATGTATATACCATTCTGAGCCCGTGCACCATACAAAAACAGACCACAGTGGATTTGGCCCATAGACCTGTGGTTTGCCAACCTCTGGCCTAAATTATAGCTTTCCAAAGAGATGCTATATTTTTTTTTTTTGAGACAGAGTCTTACTCTGTTGTCCTGGCTAGAGTGAGTGCCGTGGCGTCAGCCTAGCTCACAGCAACCTCAGACTCCTGGGCTCAAGCGATCCTACTGCCTCAGTCTCCAGAATAGCTGGGACTACAGGCATGCACCACCATCCCCGGCTAATTTTTTCTATATATTTTAGCTGTCCAATTAATTTCTTTCTATTTTTGGTAGAGATGGGGTCTCACTCTTGCTCAGGCTGGTCTCGAACTCCTGAGCTCAAACAATCTGCCCGCCTCGGTCTCCCAGAGTGCTAGGATTACAGGCGTGAGCCACCGCGCCCAGCCCAAGATGCTATATTTTAAAAAAAACCTAACTCTACTTTAATTCATCTAAAATGTGCTCAGTTTGATGACACTGTCCATGCACTACGTGATGAGTCCAAGCAGCCTGTCCCCCTCAAAGGACTGCCTCCTGCAGAGCAGCCACCCAGCTGCTCTGCAAAGCAGAGCGAAGGAATGACCACCCACAATTCCACCACCACCGAAATGCGGGAAACTCCAGGGTCACTTCAGTTCTAGTGTCTGCACTGGGCAAACAGTAACCTGGAGATTCCAGAAAAGGGCTAGAGATGACACACCATATCTCTAGATTGTTTTGTTTGTTACCGATCTTTCCAAAAACATTTAGTTGATGATCCTTTCCAAACTAAACCTGCGCGTTAACACACCTATGAAAGTTGTCAAGGTATCCAAGAAAACTGCCAAAATTCCACATTCAAAAAAGGTACCTTCTACGAGATACCCTTCAGGTATAGTTAGTGAACGTGTACATCCCTGTAGTTCAGTGAGTTTTCATCTTGCGTGTGAAAAGTTTAGGCGACTGTGGCTCAGAAACCACAGCCGGCTTGTCCATCTCTCTTCAACGCTGGCCTGCACACCCCCTCCCAGAGAGCTGTTCAGTCAATAAATTACTCATTCCGAGGAACACGTTTGTCAAGAAATCACTTTATTTTTCAAACAAGGTTTGGGGAGATTCCATTTAAAGTTCAATATTCAAATAAAATTTACAGTTATTAAATCCTGTAAAACAAAATCTGTACAAAAAAGGATTTCTAACCCAAAGGTGCACATGTCCACAAAGCAAAATTTTATTAACAAAGGCATTTTAATGGTTTTACAATTTGTTTTAATAGATTTTGAGCTGGATGGCCTACTACAGATGGTAAATTTAAATTCATATCAAAACTTTAAGACTATCATTGGCATCATTAAAAACTGACACTCAAACCTTTCATAATGTACTTGTCGTTAAGGATGAATATGTTTTATGAAAAATAAGAACTCTAACCCTTTGAGGCCAGGGCCCCTTTCCCACGGAGCTTAGTGGGTCAGAGGCATTCTTAAAGTGCCAGCGCTAAGATGGCAAAACAGTATCAAAATCTAAATGCTCTAAAGGCTCTGAAATACCAGGCATGGCCATACAACAATACACGAAACCAGAATCACAAAAGTGTGTGAGATTTTAAATTTTTAAAATAAGAAATGGCAGATTACGTAAATATGTGTAAAAAAAGCCAACTAAAAATATAACAAACTAGCTTAACTAGTTAATATGTAAAAACGTGTGCACGTAAACAACCCAATTCAAAAATGGGCAAAGGACTTGAATAGATATTTCTCCAAAGACATACAAATGGCAATGAACATGTGAAAAGATGCTCAACATAACTAATCACTAGGAAAATGCAAATCAAACTATCACGAGATACTACTTGACATCCATTAAGATGGCTACTATCAAAAAATAAAAGTGTTGGTGAGGATGTGGAGAAATTGGAACCCTTGTGCATGTTGGCGGGAGTAAAATGGTGCAGCTGCTGTAGAAAACAGGATGGCACAGCCTCAAAACATTAAAAATAGAATTCCCATATGACCCAGCAATTCTACTTCTGAGTCTGCAGCCAAAAGGACTGAGAGCAGGGTCTTGAAGAAATGTTTGTTCACTATACTCACAGCAGCCATTATTCACAATAGCGAAAGGTGGGAGAAACTCAAGCGTCCACTGACAGGTAGACAAACAAAATGTGGTACAGACATTCAACGGAATATTACTCAGCCTTAAAAAGGAAGGAAATTCGGACACAACAACCATGAGGACATTACGGTGAGTGAACAAAGGCAGTCACAAAATGACAAAGACTGTATGATTCCCCTTACACGAGGTCCCTGCAGTAGTCAAATTCATAGAGGCAGGAAGCAGAATGGAGGCTGCCATGGCAGGGGTGGGGTGAATGGGGAGCTGGTATTTAATGGGTACGGGCTTTCGGTTTTACAAGATGAAAAGAGTTCTGGAGACGGATGGTGGTGATGGCTGCACAACATGAGTGAACTTAACACCACTCTACTGTTCACAGAAAAATGGTTAAGACAGAACACACATTTGATATGTGTATTTAACCACAATAAAAGAAATGGAAGGCCGGGCACAGTGGCTCACGCCTGTAATCCTAGCACTCTAGGAGACTGAGGTGGGAGGATCACTTGAGCTCAGTAGTTCCAGACCAGCCGGAGCAAGAGCAAGACTCCGTCCTTATCAAAAAAAAAATGGAAAAACTTAGGCAGGTGTGATGGTGAGCACCTATAGTCCCAGCTACTCAGGAGGCTGAGGCAGGAGGATCGCTTGAGCCCAGGAGTTTGAGGCTGCAGTGAGCTATGATGATGCCACTTGCACTTTAGCCCGGGGCAACAGAGCAAAGACTCTGTCTCAGGAAAAAAAAAAAAAAAATTGGAAAAAAGTACATAAACACATAACAGAATTTAAAAGAATGTAAAGTCTGGCAATTTAATGTTTATTACATTCCTTTTTCCTGCAAAGTTAAATTCCTAATTTCTTTAATGCAAAAAAAAATGCAAATCTTCATAAAATGTCTCAGACAACGTACAACAAAATATATTAAGAGCTTACCAAGCTCTCAAAGAGGTGATACTTCAGTATCACTCTTCTGGAAACTGCAATCACAGAATCTACCAATCCACAGCCCCTTCTGAATGACCCAAGCCCACATGCAGCCCTGCTGAATGGGGGCCTTGTGCAGATGGCAGAAGCCCACCCCTGCCCAGGCACCACTGCTGGGACCAGGCAGCCAGGCAGCTCCCAGCCCCGGGGTCAGTGCCTGGTAGGTGATGTGCAGAGAAAGAGAGCTCAGTCACTCTCTTTCAGAGGTGGGTACTGGGAAAAATGAAGTGGGCAGGACAGGGAGAGCTGGGTGGGTACCAAGCTGTCAGGAAGACAGGACGTAGGAAGGAGCAGACAGTGGAAAGCACCAGTCTCACGTAGTGGGGAAAGCCAAGATTCCTAGTGGGCAACAGGATCTTGCCAGAGCCCAAAGTGTGGTTCCACTGTCCACAGGCCCAGCAATATGGTGGTCCCAGGGATCCCACTAGATTCCTGTTTTCTTTATTCCTGTGAGATCCCAAACCCCCATACTTGAAGTCAGCCTGCTCCCTGCCATCCCGAGAACCTGGCTAAAACAGCCAGGTATTCCCACATCAGGCCAGGTGGCAAACGGCAAAATCAGCATTTCCAATTACCCTGTGCAGCCTCGCAGAGTAAAGCTACCGTCCACCAATGGCTTACTCTGCTGGTGGAGGGGGAGGTGGCCAAGTAACAAGGCCTTTGGGTGATGGGATCCCCCTGAGCAGCAATAATCTCCCTCAGACAGAAGCCTAGCGACCCACACCGAGCAGCTCGCCCTGAGAGGGAAGGCAGGGCCTGGTCACCTGACCTGTCGGGATGACAGCACCGTATCATTTTACATAAAGACCCAAGACAATAAAATGAATCTAAAATTTTTACTAACTCACAGACCCTCAGTCTCTCAACCTGGTAGATAGTAGGCCCTCTTCCCAAAGAAATCTTAGGTAGAATTAAGAAGCTGCTCTGTCCCCTTCCCTGAAGCATGTCCTCAGAACCCCAGAGCTTTAGAGCATCTGGAGTTTTAAATCACATTCCGACAACACATTTGCTGTAATATCACACTGCCTTCTGTGTGAATTTTCCAGAAACCACAACTAAACCTGCAGGGTCTGACAAACGGAAGCAAAGGGCTACTGTCCGTCGAGGGCAGACAGCAGGCCAGGACAGTGGCCCCACCAGCAGGACCCAGCAGGGTCACAGCGTCACGCCCAGCCTCCGCGGGCCTGTTGGCTCTTTCCACCGAGTGCCCCCCGGCCCTGACATGTTGATTCTAACAATGTCCAGACTGAACTTTCCCCACGCCGTCTTTCCACTTCCCGGGTCTTCTTAAACAGCATACACAAGACACAACTGCCACTCATCCATTTGCAGCCGTAACAACCGGGGCAAGCAGGACTCCCCACATGGCTACAGCTACGTCCCTCACCCCACGATGACCCCACACTGCTAGGCCTGGAGTTCCCTATCTGCGCTGTCATTATTTCCTTGTCACCACTGCCATCAGTTGAGGAAGGAAATACATGACACATACACATTCCTACTAACGGACGGGCTGAGAGTTAATCAACGTCTAGTGAAGAAGTTCTGAACTTGGTATCTGTGAACCTGAATGAGAAAAATAGGTCAGATCTTTATGTGCAATAACTTCTAGCTGAACTTTAGCAGTCTTTCCATCGTGAAGCCTGGAGTTTCAGCAGGACCAGTGACAGGTATTTTTACAAAGCGTTGAGCTGTAAATCTTAACACTATTAACAAAAGAATTACCAGAGCCACTGCTGGACGTGGTTACTTAGTGAGCTAATAAATGAGACTCTCTCACCAGTTTGGTTCAATACAAAATTTAGATAACTGTATTCCAATATAACTGGTTCTCTTCTTGATCAATTTTATTTTAACACATTGTTAGGGGTCCAGGCCCCCTGGAGTCTACACTTTGCATCACTTTAGCAGCTTCAGTTTCAAATAGTTTAATAATTTGCAACAAAGTTGCAAATAAAATGTTACTTCTCATACCTAGTACTTTTTTATTTCTACTATGCACAAGCACTACTTTGGTAAAGTTACAATACACTGTCACAGAAAGGTAAACATATATTCAGGAATCCCAACAAAATATGGTCATACTCAGTATCATTAACCACATAACCGCTGACACTTAAATCATTAAGCACAGAACGTTAATCTTTGAAACAAGTCATACTTTGATGACCATGTTTCATCAATTCTAAAGCACACTTTTAAACCTATGAAGTGGGAAGTGTCATGTAACTGTGGTAAGATAGCACCGTGTCAGCAGGTATTGTGAGCATTTTTTAGTAGCATATATTGCCTCCCCGTCCCCCTCCTCAAATTGAAGGTTCCTGGCAACCCTGCATCCAGCAGGTCTGCTGGCGCCACTTTTCCAACAGCATGTGTTCCTTTGATGTCTCCGTTCATATTTTGGTAATTCTCACAATATTTAAAACCATCTCATTATTATATGTTACGGTGATCTGTGCTTACTGAGCTCTGATATCACTATTTTTATTGTTTTAGACCACCACAAATTGCACCTATATGAGACGGTGAGCTTAATCGATAAACATGCTGTATGTTCTGACCACTCCACTGACTGGCCATTCTCCTATCTCCCCCTTCCCTCGGGCCGGTTCCACAACATAAACGTGCAAGGTGAAGCAGCAAGTGCTGACCTAGAAGCTGCAGCAAGTTATCCGGAAGACCTAGCTGAGATCATTGATGAAGGCAGCTACACTAAACAGATTCTCAATGCAGTCAGACAGCCTTCTATTGGCAGATGCCTTCTAGGACTTTCATAGCTACAGAGGAAAAGTCAATGTCTGGCTTCAAAGCTACAGAGAACAAGTTGACTCTCTTGTTAGGGGCTAACACAGCTGCTGACTTTAAGTTGAAACCAATGCTCATCTGCCATTATGAAAATCCTAGAGCATTTAGGAATTAGGCTAAAGCTACTCTGCCTGTGCTCTAGAAATGGAACAACAAAGCCTGGATGATAGCATATCTGTTTACAGCATGGTTTATTGAATATTTTAAGCCCACTGTTGAGATCTATTGCTTAAAAAAAAAAAAAGTCATTTCAAAATATTACTGCTCATTGAAAACGTACCTGGTCACCCAAGAGATCTGACGGAGATGTACAAAAAGATGAATATTGTTTTCACACCTCCTGACAAACCTCCATTTTGTAGCCGATGATCAAGGAGTAATTTCAACTTTCAAGTCTTGTTATTTAAGAAATTCATTCCACAAAGCTATGGCTGCCATAGCCAGTGATTCCTCTCATAGTTCTCGGCACAGTAAATTGAAAACCTTCTGAAAGGGATTCACCATTCTAGATGCCAATTTTTCTTTTTTTTTTTTTGAGACGGAGTCCCAGACTGTCACCCAGGCTAGAGTGCAGTGGTGTCAGCCTAGCTCACAGCAACCTGAAACTCCCGGGCTTCAGTGATCCTCCTGCCTCAGCCTCCAAAAGAGTTGAGACTACAAGCATGTGCCACCAAGCTGGCTATTTTTTTTTCAATTTCTAGTAGAGACGGGGTCTCACTCTTCCTCAGGCTTATCTCCAAATCCCAACCTCATGCAATCCTCCTACCTCAGCCTCCCAGAGTGCTACGATTACAGGCGTGAGCCACCACACCCAGCCAAGAACATTTGTGATTCGTGGAAGAGGCCAAAATGTCAACATTAACAGGAGTTTGGGAGAAGGTGATTCCAACACTCATAGATGATTTTGAGTGGTTCAAGACTTCAGTAAAGGGAGTAAATGTAGATGTGATGGAAATAACGAATGAGCAGTTACTTTTTATGGATGAGCAAAACAAGTGGTTTCTTGGCTGAGCACAGTGGCTCACCCCTATAACCATAGCATTCTGGGAGGCCAAGGCGGGGAGGATCAAGACCAGCCTCAGCAAGAATGAGATCCTGTCTTTACAAAAAAAAGAAAAATTAGCTGAGCATGGTGGCATGTGTCTGTAATCCTAGCTACCAGGGAGGCTGAGGCAGGACAGCTTGAGCCCAGGACTGTGAGCTTGCAGCAAGCTATGATGAAACTGCTGTACTCTAGCCGGGGTGACAGAGTGAGACCCTGTCTCAAAAATCAAAACAAAAAACAAGTGGTTTCTTGAGTTGGAATCTACTCCTGATGAAGGCTGTTGAATAACAAAGGATCTAGACTATTACATAAACTCAGATGATAAAGCAGCAGCAGTTTAGGAGGACTGACTTCAATTTTGAAGGAAGTCCTACTGTGGGTAAAATGCTATCAAACAACATCTCATGCTACAGAGAAATTTTTCATGAAGGGAAGTCAATGGATACAGCAAACTTCATTGTTGAATTATTTTAAGAAATTGTCACAGCCACCTCAACCTTCAGCAAACACCACCTCACCATCAACATTGAGGCAAGGTCCCCCGAACAGCAAAAAGTCTCAGATGGGCAGGGCGCGGTGACTCACATCTATAGTCCTAGCACTCTGGGAGGCACAGGCAGGAGAATCCTTTGAGCTCAGGAGTTCAAAACCAGCCTGAGCAAGAGGGAGACCCCGTCTCTACCAAAAAAAATAGGAAGAAATTATCTGGACAACTAAAAATATACAGAAAAAATTAGCCGGGCATGGTGGCATGGGCCTATAGTCCCAGCTACTTGGGAGGCTGAGGCAGGAGGATGGCTTGAGCCCAGGAGTTTGAGGTTGCTATGAGCTAGGCTGACGCCACAGCACTCTAGCCAGGGCACAGAGTGAGACTCTCTCTCAAAAAAAAAAAAAGGCTCAGATGAGCATTAGCATGTTGTTGTTTGAGACAGTCTCCCTCTGTTGCCCTGGCTAAGCTAAAGAACAGTAGGGTTATAGCTCACCACAACCTCAAACGCCTGGGCTCATTTGATCCTCCTGCCTCAGCCTCTGCAGAAGCTGGGACTACAGGTGCAAGCCACCACACCTGGCTAATTTGTTCTATTTTTTGTAGAGATCGGATCTCACTATGTTGCTCAGGCAGGTCTCAAACTCCTGGGCTCAAGCGATCCTCCTGCCTTGGCCTCCCAAAGTGCTGAGATTACAGGCTGGAGCCACCATGCAGGTCCATCATTAGCTTAAGCCCTAACTATTTTCTAATTAAGGTATGTACATATGTTTAGACATAATGCTACTGCACACTTAACAGGCTACAGTATTGTGCAAATATAACTTTTCTATGCACTGGGAAACCAAAAAATTCATCTCACTCGCTTAATATATTTGCTCCACTGCAGTGGTCTAGAACCCATCTCGCAGGATCTGAGACATGCCTGTATTGCAGCGAGAGGATTCGCATATTACTCTCCAAGCTATTTAAGGTGGAAGTGATGAAAGGCAAATTTGAGTCAGTCTGCCATCTTCCAAATCAATGTATTATGACTAGGTTCCAAAATCACCCAAACCTGTAATTATTCCTTATGATATTTAAAGACCCCCTTTCAACATGCCAAAAAAAATCATGAAATTATACCCTACCAAAGCTGGGGGCTTCTTTCACCCTTAAGTGGAAAGGAACCACTTCCTAAGGAAAAACCACTTTCATAAAAAGCTAACTCTTAAGCAAACTAGTTAGAACCCCCTTACATCTGCCAAACACGTCCTGAATTGCTGCAACTCCGCCACCCAATTTAGCAAAGGCACTTCTGGGGTGGGGACGGCCCCGCCCAGCCCAGGCCGGTCTGCGACTCCTGCCCCCACCTCCGCAGGGCCCCGCCACCAGCTGGCAGAGCCGCCACGCGAACGAGGCACCGGAGAGCCCCTGGGACGAAATAAAGCAGACTCACTTTTCCTTCATTTGTCTTAAGTGATAGGATTTCCTCGAAAGGAATGTGCAAATCCATCCAGCCCCGCCAAACACTTCCTGTCACCTGTCGTCTGATAAGTACCACCGCGCCGCAACTCCGGGAGAACTAGACCGCGAGCACCCGGCGGGGCGCCGGAGCACGGCCAGTCGGAGCACCCGGGGTCCCGCGAGTCGGAGCGCGCCGGAGCCCCCAGCTCGCTCCCGGGCCCGCCGCGCCCGCGCGTCCCCTGGCGCCAAGGCCCGCGGGGCCAAGGTCGGAGGCCGCCATCTTCGCGCCTTCGCCCGCGCGGCTCTCTCCCGCCCGCACGCCGGCCCCGCCCCCACAACCGGCGCGCGCCCGGCCCCGCCCCACAATCCCATGCGCGCCCCCGCGCCGCCCGCGCGCCCCCGGCCCCTCCCGCCCGCGCCCCTCCCGGCTCGGCGCGCCCCCGCCCCGCCAGGGGCGCGCGCCGCTCTCCGAAAGGGACGGTTAGAAGCGCGCGCCTCGAGCGGGCCCAGCGCGGCAGCGGCGGTGCCTTCCAGAAATTTCCGCATCCCTAAACCCACCCCGAAGAACAAGCGGGGCGCGCCCCCGGCCGGCCTGGCACACGGCGCCCCCTCCCCCTCCCCGCGCGCTCCCCTCCCCCACAGAGCCCCTCCCCGCCCCCTGCCCCGGGCGACGGGTCAAGTGCGGGCCTCGGGGCGCCGCCGGCCCGGGCGACAGCGGCGGCGGCGGCCGCGGGCCGGTGTGATTGATAGGGACGGCGGCCGCGAGAGCGGCGGCGGCGGCGGCGGAGCGGTTGAGTGACAGCTTACCTGGGTGCCAATCTTCATCACACTGACAAGCGGCTGCAGCAATCGGGACCCGCAGTGCCGCGCCCGCGTCCAACCGTCACGCCGACGCCGGGCCACGCGACACAGCCTCGCTCAATGGGAGGAGGGCGACGCCGACGCGCTCCGCATCAATATTCAGACTGGGGGCGGGGCCTGGCGGGGCCGGGCCCCGCCCCTCCCTGCGCGGCGGCGGGCGTGGGGTGGGGCCTGAGCGCAGGGGGCGGAGAGCGAGGCCGGGGGCCAGGCGGGGGCCGGCCACGCCCCCGCCCCCGCCTCGCGCCCTGAGCCAGGCCCCGCCTCCAGCCGGCCGCGCCCCTTCAGGGAAGGGCCTGTGCCGCCCCGAAGGCCGAGCTTTCTGCCTCATGACTATGCAGTAGGGGGCGGGGCGCAAGCGCCGCTACGCCCCCATGCGCTCTGCGGCCGCGGAGAGGTTTGCCGAGTCGGACGAAACCATCCGCTGCGCTTAGGCGGGGAGGGCGGGCCGTACCATCCGAATCCCCAGCCGTGCGCATCCCTTTTGGGTGCAGGCCCGAGGCAGCCTCGCCGCCTCCTCCTGAGCTCCGAAGCCCAGGTGGGCGCGGGGCGGGGACCAGGGTGGATGCGCACGTGCGCCCCAGCCCGGGCGGCGGATGCGCGGGACACCTTAGTCCTCTGCCCAGGGCCCGGCTGATCCCAGGCGCCAGGCGTCTCTTACTGGCGGTCCGCTTGGCGGACAGGCATGCTTCTGCCGGCCTCTGGGCCCCCTGGAGCACACCTTCCGGCCCAGGTGACCCCAGCGGGCCCGGCTCCAGGTCAAGTGGCCTCCCTCAGGGGCAGGAGGACCAAGGTGGACTGCATTCCAGCCGAGCTTTGAAAGACAGACCTAGAGCATCTGTCTCAGTGCACCCGCCAGTCCCTGGCGCTACTAGGGAGAGAGCAGCAGGTCCCTGATCGTAGAGCCGTTTGCTGTTGCAGAAACATTCATTTGCTCAGTGGCTCACCTAGTGCAGACAGTGCATTGAGTCCACGCACAATGTGAAGAAGGGCATCTCTGTGGGCCCTCATGCTCCCCCAGGAAGAAACGCAGGCCCAGGACGGAAACTGCTGGAGGGTGCTCGGGGTAGATCCAGTCAGAACAAGTGAGGAGGACATCCGCCTACGTCCAGGACTCCACAAACACCATGGGCCGTAGCAAAGTGAATGTGGCGCTTCAGAGCCTACTTTTTCAGGAAGAAGGCCTGTAGCAGGGTCCCTAGAGGGAGGCCAGTGAGACACAAGTTTCAGGCAGAAAAGTCAAGGGGACACAAAAATCTCGGTAATCAAGACCCCTGCATAATTTGCCGGGCCAAGCGCAAGGTGGAGATGCAAGGTCCCTTATTCAAAAGTTACAGTATTAAGGATTTCAAGACATTGGCCCAACATGATGGCTCACCCTGTAATCCCAGCACTTTGGGAGGCCGAGACCAGAGGAGGATCATTGGAGGCCTGGAGTTCCAGACCAGCCTGGGCAACACAGTGAGATCCCCATCTCTACAACAGATTAAAAAATTAGCCCCATGTGCTGGCTTTTGTCTGTGATACTGGGAACTTTGGTCTTTGACCCCCATGACCTGACATACAACACCTAAAATCCTTAGAATAGCCTAAGTGATGTCTTTTGTATGTTAATGATTGGTGGCTGGCAGCTTCAGGATGGGGCCTGGTCAGAGGAAACATCAAGGCAGGACTAGAGGGTTGGGACTTTCGGTGCCACCCCTAACCTCTGGAGAGGGGACAAGGCCTGAAGGTTAAGTTGATCACCAACAGCCAATGGTTTAATCAGTCATGCTATGAACTAAAATGAAATCTTAAGCCCCCTAGCCAACTAAATGTATTCCCTCTTGGCCCCAGAAAAACCTTAAAGCCGAATTGCAGACCTTGAGGAAAAGGGAGTTCAGACACACCTGCTTATTCTCCTCCCTTTTGGAGTTATTCTTTATATCAGTAAGATATTAAATAATGAATAGGCCTAAGGCCATGCAAGGCAAAGCTTAAACCATATGTGCAGGTTATCAATTTACTTAACAGATCACTTGAGTCTGTGTATATGTTCAGTGGCTTGTCTCTAATTAACAAGCTTCCTTATCTTAAAACATTCTAAGGCCGGGCGCGGTGGCTCACGCCTGTAATCCTAGCACTCTGGGAGGCCCGAGGCCGGCGGGTTGTTTGAGCGCAGGAGTTAGAGACCAGCCTGAGCAAGAGCGAGACCCCGTCTCTACTAAAAAAAATAGAAAGAAATTATCTGGACAACTAAAAATATATAGAAAAAATTAGCCAGGCATGGTGGTGCATGCCTGTAGTCCCAGCTACTGGAGAGGCTGAGGCAGGAGGATTGCTTGAACCCAGGAGTCTGAGGTTGCTGTGAGCTAGGCTGACGCCACGGCACTTACTCTAGCCCGGGCAACACAGCAAGACTCTATCTCAAAAAAAAAAAAAACAACATTCCAAGCCTTTAGACAAAGCTTCATTTCTATAACCAACTACAAATCTTTAAACCCACCTATATACCCTGTGAGCCCCCTCTGCTTTGAGATGTCCTGCCTTTGGAAACTAAACCAATGTATGCCTTTCAAGTATTGATTTATGATTTTATGTGTAATTCCTGTCTCCCTAAAATGTATAAAACCAAACTGTAACCTAACTACGGCAGGACCACTTGCTCATGCCTTCTTTAGTGTGGCTCTGAGCCATGGTCACACATATTTGGCTCAGAATAAACCTCTTTAAAATATTTTACAGAGTTGGGTTCTTTTCCATTGACAATGCCTACTTTAATGCAGCCTCTATAAAACTCCAAAAGAACAAGGTTCAGAGAGCTTCCAGATAGCTGAACACATGCAGGTTCCTGGAGGGTGGTGCGCCCAGAGAGGGCGTAGAAGCTCTGAGCCCATTCTCCCATACCTCCCCCTGTGCAGTTTTTCATCTGCATCCTTTGTAATATCCTTTATAATAAACTGGTAACCGTGCTTCCTTGAGTTCTGTGAGCCACTGCAGCAAATTACTGAAATCCAAAGAGAGGGTCGCAGGAACCCCAACTTGAAGCCAGTCAGTCAGAAGTTCCAGAGGCCTGGACTTGAGGCTGGTGTCTGAAGTGGGGCAACCTTGGGGACTGAGCCCTGAACCACCACCTTGCTGTCTCCAAATAGACAGTGTCAGAACCGAATTGGAGGACACCCAGCTGTGTCCACTGCAGAATTGATCGTTTGCCTGGTGGGGAGAGAGACCCAACGCACAACACACATTCGGTCACAGAGGTCTGCGTTGATCATCGTGGTGTGTGAGCATTTTGTGTTTTTTCCACTCACAGTGACGGAGTACATGAGTCCGGAAGATGAAATAGAGGAGGCCAGTGACGAGCATGGCCTGGAGACCGTCCCATCAGGAAAAGAAGTGGCTGGGATGAGGAGGTCGAGGGCAGTCACAGGAAAGACAGAAGTCTTTGCCAGGGGCAGCCAGACTGACAAGCAGCACTGTGTGCCTGGCCCGGCTCAGGCTGGTGGGAATACGAGAGCAAAGCAGGACATGGACCCTGCCTGGCAGAACCTGCCGTCGGTGTATAGGGCTTGCGGCACCCAGACGCAGCGTGGTACGCCCTGGACGGGGCATGGTGCAGGTGAGAATCACCATCCGCTATGGCCTGCCCTATGCCTCGACCCCTGTCCGTCACACCGTGACCTGCCCCGAGGCACATGGCCCCTCCTGAAAAAGCCCATGACCTCCCTTAATTGGAGAGATGGATTTGACGCGGCTTCTCCCGTTCTCCTGGCGAGATGTTTGTCATATTAAAAGTTCCTTTCTTCCTTGGCAATCCTCCTTGTCTCAATAATTGAATTTTTGTGTGATGAGCACCTGGACCTAGGCCGAAACCCCCTGGCAGTTTCAATAATTAGTGTCCTTATAAGGGGAAGAAGGGACCAGAACTTTCTCTCCCTGCCGTGTGAAGACACAGAGAGAAGGCCACCAGCTGTGTGCTTGAAGGAGGGCCCTCACCAAGAACGTGAGCCTGCCAGCACTCTGATCTCAGATCCAGCCTCCGGAACTATGAGAAGTAAAGGCTGTTGTTTAAGCCACCCAGTCTGCGGTATTCTATTATAGCAGCCCGAACGAAGACACCATATAACTTATTTCTTATGTCTGCCATACAACACATACTTCATCTCCCACCCCAACCCCATGAACACTAGAATTTACACTCCATGAGAGCAGGAATTTTACTCTATTTTGTTTTGATGTATGCCAACACCTGAACCAGTACCTGGCAAATAAATACTTGTTGGATGCCTGGATCAGTGTTTCTAAGTTATCTATTGCTGCATGAGAAATTATCCCAAACTTCATGTCTTAAAAAAACATGTATTTATGATCCTAGTTCCTGTGAATCAGGAGTCTGGGCATGGCTGAGTAGGTCCTTGCTTCTGGAACTCTCCTGAAACTGCAGTTCATGTGTCTGCAAGGGTGGGGGTCTTATTTGAAGGCTCGATTGGGGAAGGATCTGTTTCGAAGCTCACACGGGTGTTGACAGACTTCAGTTCCTCGTGAGCAGATGATCTGAGGGCCCCAGTGCCTTGCTGGCTGTTGGCTAGAGGTCACTTCCAGTTTCTGGCCGCGGGGACCTCTCCATAGGAGGCCCTGCAACATGGCAGCTTGTTTCATTAAAGCCGAGAAGGAAGACAATCTGCTGGGGAGATGGAAGTTATGATCTCCTGTCCCCTTTGCCACATGCCGTTGGCCAGAAGCCAGTCACGGGCTCTGCCCACACTTGAGGGGAGGATATGAGGACCGGGAAGAGAGGGTCGCTGGGGACCACCTTGGAGCCTGCCCACACGTGTTTTCTTTTCCTGCGTAAGAGAGGAGGTTGGGGTGCAGTTAGAAGAGCCCCTGGCTGTGCTCCTGCATGTGAAGCCTGGCTTTGCCACTCACCATGTGAGTTTAAACAAGGTCCTCTCCCCCGGGGGGTTGGTTCCCTCCATCCACAGGAGGACGACAGATAGTACATCTCTCAGGAATTGCACAGAGAAGGAAACGAGCTCTCGTAGGGAAAGCACCTGTGCTCGGCAGGCCTAAGCTGAGAACGGAGGAAGCAGTTTGGCTGCAGCGAGGACACAGCTCCTCCGTCCCCAGCCTCAGGCTCGCTCAGGAAAGCAACGCCGCAATGACGCCCCTAAAGAGACTAGGTGGGGTTGCTGCCCCCACCAGCTATGCTTCCCTCTCCAAGATCCCGGCAAGAGGTGGCAGGGAGCCACAGCCAGAGACAAAGCTTACGAAGGCGCCCAGGAATTTCACCCCAAAATACTGCTCTTTGATGGAAAGAGTATTTTTAATTCAAGGCCCTTAGAGATCAACAGACTTTGGAAGAGGCTTTCGCCCTTTCTCTGTAAAAAACCAAACTCATCAGAAAGAACAACTGGCTTCCCTTCCCCACCCTGTTATCTCTACTATTGCAGGAAAGAAGATCAAGAACGCACAGCCAGACCTGGCCCAGATCATTTTAAACATAACGCCTGGCCAGGCACGGTGGCTCACGCTTATAATCCTAGCACTCTGGGAGGCCGAGGCTGGTGGATCGCTCAAGGTCAGGAGTTCGAGACCAGCCTGAACAAGAGCGAGACCCTGTCTCTACTGAAAAAAAAAAAATAGAAAGAAATGATCTGGACAACTAAAAAAAAATATACACACACACACATATATATATATATATAGAAAAAAATTAGCCAGGCATGGTGGCACATGCCTATTGTCCCAGCTACTCAGAAGGCTGAGGCAGGAGGATCGCTTGAGCCCAGGAGTTTGAGGTTGCTGTGAGCTGGGCTGACGCCATGGCACTCTAGCCTGGGGAACAAAGCCAGATCCTGTCTCAAAAAAAAAAAAAAAAAAAAAACAGCAAAAAAATGTAATGCCTATCTCAGATTAATTTAATTTCCAAAGAGAATCATTTACAAGTCAGTCTGTTTCCCCCCATCCATTCCTTCTCCCAAGTATCTATTCACCCTCTCTAGTAACCACTTACTGCCCCTAACCAGAATTACCTATATTCCTCCTCTACCTGCCCCTCTAAAATGAGGGCACATAAACTTCTGACCCCCACTGAGCCACTGAGTCATCTTTCTGTGGCTCTCCCCAAGTGCAGGGCAAATAAATCTCTCTCTTATTAATCTGCCTTACTGCGAGTCGACCTTTCAGCAAACCTTCTGGGCAAAAGGGAAGGTTCCCCTCACCCCCACACCTACCAATGTTAAAAAGTAATTTTGGGCCAGGCACGGTGGCTCACGCCTGTGGTCCTAGCACTCTGGGAGGCCGAGGTGGGCGGGTCGTTCTGAGCTCAGGAGTTCGAGACCAGCCTGAGCAGGAGTGAGACCCCGTCTCTACCAAAAATAGAAAGAAATTAATTGGACAGCTAAAAATACATAGAAAAAATTAGCCAGGCATGATGGCGCATGTCTGTAGTCCCAGCTACTGGGGAGGCTGAGGCAGTAGGATTGCTTGAGCCCAGGAGTTTGAGGTTGCTGTGAACTAGGCTGAGGCCACGGCACTCGCCCCAGGCAAGAGAGTGAGACTCTGTCTCAGGAAAAAAAAAAAAAGTAATTTTGGCCAAAGAAAGAAAAAAGTCATGACTCTCATACAGATCTGCAGTGAACATGTGGCAGGTGTCTCACCGAAGTCACTAACTCAGGAGGGACTGGTAAGATGTCACAAGCAGACCGGTGGAAGGAGAAAGGGGAACGCAGACGCGTTTGCGGAGCAGCGGTATTGGAATGAGCTCGCAGATACAAACTGTAGAGCTGGCTCTTGGGCGGGAGGGTTGGGGGACATGGGGTTGTCCCTCCAGCTCACAGAATTTGTTTGCGTGTCCATAGACAAAAATCGCTAGAATCCTCATCCATCCTCTGCAACTTAGATGGCCACATAGCTCCAAGGCATGACAAGCCACAATCGCTCGACCCGGAGGCGAGCTGTGAAGAATGCAGTGTTCCACTAATTTTTTTTGCTTATTCCAAGCTCCTTACACCCACTGCCTTAGTTCCCTAGAGCTGCCTTAACAAAGTGCCACAAACCGAGTGGCTTAAGCAACAGAGATTTACTGCCTCTCAGTTCTAGAGGCCAGAAGTCTGAGAGGCACGTGTTCGCAGATCGGTTCATCTGGAGTCTGTGAAAGTCTGTCCCGGGCTCGGTGTAGCTCGGTGGTTTGCTGGCCACCCCCGGCGTCCCTGCATGCTCACAGGGCATTCTCCGTGTGTGTGTGTGTGTGTCTGGGTCCAAATTTCCCCTTTAAGGACAACAGTCAGGTTGGGCGAGGCCCACCCTAATGATCTCATTTTAACTTGGTAAATAAAGCCCCTTTCTCCAAATAAGGTCACGGTCTGAGGTAATGGGGGTTGGGACATCAACCAATGAGTTTGCGGGGCACACAGTTGTGACGTTGTGATGTGTATTGTTCTGTGGCGCAGAACTTCTAAGACCTTTGCAATCTCCTGAGCAACACGCGTGCTAGGAGAATGTTTTGTTCTCGTATTCGGCCTATGACCCCAGTCCCTGACACAGAGCTCTAACCACTGGGGACTTCCTGGGTGATAGGAGCGCCTGTCCTTCCAGGAGGGGCCCCTCTCCTGAAAGACCACACACGCCAGGATTAGAAGCTTCATACTCTCAGCTTCGCCCCCACATCCGCCAGGAAGGAGACGGGCGGTTAACACTCATCCTTAGGTGATGAAGTCTCCACGGAAACCCCTGAACTAGGGGTTCGGAGCTTCCAGGTAGCAGGACCTGCGGAGGGTGGGGCGCCCTCCCATGGCCTGTCGGCGTGTCTCCCTCCAGGCATTCCCGGGTTGTACCCTTTATGACAAATGGATACGAGTAAGCGAACTGTTCCCTAGTTCTGCGAGCCGTTCTAGCAAATGAGCAAACCTGAGCGGGGGAGAAGGGGTCGTGGGAATTTGCGATTTGTAGCGAATCGATCAGAATCACGGGTCACAACCAGGACTTGGGGCTGGCGCCTGCAGTGGGGCAGCACGTCCGGCGTTAGTTTCCTAGAGCTGCCATGCCAGCTCTGTGGGGCTGAGCCCTGGACCTGTGGGATCGGACGCTGCCTCCGGGTAGACAGTGTCGGAACTGAGTTAGATGATAGGACCCCTGGTGGGTGCCTGCCGGAGAATTGGCGTGTGGGGAAAATCCACACATCTGAGGTCACAGAAGGGTTTTGTGTTGGGTTTTTTACCTGCTTATACAAATTCAACCCACACCATCTGGAAACCTGTGTCTATTGGTCACAGACATCCCCACCTGGAAACACAGCCGGCCAGGCAGAATTGTTGGGGGCGCTGCGAAGGGGGCTGTCTCGGGTCTGAGCTCTAGGCACAGCATCCAACGGCCTCGGTTCCTTGCTGAGTAAAGATTCTCGTGGTGTCGCCTCCTGTCGATAGAGCCACATGGTCCTGACGTCCATGCCATGACTGTCACCATCCGCCCACAACTATCCATGCCAAGGGCTCTCCAAGCGGTGGGCTCCAACGCTGGCACCAGACTGGTACGGCTTGCACTGGGCAGCTCTCTAACTTAAAATCTGCTCATCAGTAAAGTGTTTACTAAGGGTCCACTTTGGGGAGGGGGCCGCGGAGGGGGCCCTGGTCTCCTGTGCTTACCTGCCGGAAATGTGTTTACCTGGAATTATAACCAGCAATGCAGACTCCACGGGGGTCTGGCTTTCTTGGTTCCTGGCTTTACCCTGAAGGCACAAGGCTTTAGAAACTATCCAGGTGAAAATCCTTTGGTCCCAACCACCTGCCCCAGAACAGCCACGCTGATAGGAAGAAGCTTCTCTGCATCCTCCGTATCTGCCTGCCCCAGCCACAGGGTCACACGATGGCTGTCCAAACCTTAGTTAGACAGGAGGCCCTTGAAGCTGGCCAGAGACACCCACGCTGCCCTGAGGAAAGCAGGGGTGCACCTCTTGGAACAGACCAGAGCAGCCTGTCCAGGCTGTGAGCAGCAGGGTGGCCACCTGCTGTCTCAAAAGCAACTTTCTAAAATTAACTGCTCATTCAATTTCCTTTAAGATGGGCCAGTTTCTAAATTAGATTAACAGTCAAGGCTGCTTGTCTGGATATCATTTTTGTAAAACCCTTTTTGCCACTGAAGCTTCAAAAGTAACCACAAAGGCCTCTGCGGGTCTGAGCAGTCTTGGTTCTACCTCCTGCTGCCCTGCACAGGGGCCAGGAGGCCGGATAGACAAAGCCCCCTCTGCCTGGAGCCGCCAGCCTGGCTGTTCCCTGCTTTCTGGTCCAAGAAATGGAACAATAAGGAGAGTTGAGCTTCTATTTGTCGTTTGCTATGAAGAGTGATGCATTTTATAAATTTCTCAAAGGCTCATTTCACTTAGCGTGATGTCCTCAAGGTTCACCCCCGTCGTGGCCTGTGGCAGGATTTCCTTCCTTTTTAAGGCTGAGCAATTTTCCCTTGTACGGCTGTGTGGACCACGTTTTACCCCGTAACCCACCAGTGGGCACTCGTGTTGCTTCCACGTTTTTGCTGTTGTGAACAAGGCTGATATGAACATGGGTGTGCAAATATCTCCGAGACCCTGCTTTCAGCCGTGGAGCGTATATATCCAGAAGTGGGACTGCTGGATCATATGGTAGTTTTGTTTAATTTTTTGAGGAACTTCCAGACTGTTTCCCACAGCAGCTGCACCATCTTGCATTCCCGGCAGAGTGTACGTGGGCTCTGATTTCTCCACACGCCTGCCAACACTTGCTATTTTCTGGGGCTTTTGATAGTAGCCATCCCAATGGGTGTGAGGTGGTGTCAACGAGTCCTAGATCCCTTTGGTCCCCAGTTTCTTTAGCTCGCTCTCTCTTTCCCTGATCGACCTCCTGAAATAGTCAAGAAGTTTATGATAAGACTTTTCCTAAACACAAGGAATTGGGAAGGTTAGACTTAAAGTTCCCGGAGCTGTTGTATGAGTTCTGCTTATACCACCCTGGCCAGAGATTGTGATGCCAACACAAGGGCCCAAAGCCATGCTCATGAAAGCATATGGCATTAGAAATTAAAAGTAAGAAATTGTTTTAAAAGGTTTTTTGTTAATTTGTTTAGAATTACATTAATAATAAGAAACCAGTCGGGTGTGGTGGCTCACGCCTGTAATCCTAGCAATCTGGGAGGTCAAGGGGGGTGGATTGTTTGAGCTCAGGAGTTCAAGACCAGCCTGAGCAACAGCGAGACCCCATCTCTGCTAAAAATAGGAAGAAATTATCTGGATAACTAAAGATATATAGAAAAAATTAGCCGGGCATGGTGGCACATGCCTGTAGTTCCAGCTACTTGGGAGGCTGAGGCATGAGGATCGCTTGAGCCCAGCTGTTGGAAGTTGCTGTGAGCGAGGCTGGCGCCACAGCACTCTAGCCCGGGTGACACAGTGAAACTCTGTCTCAAAAAAAAAAAAAAAATAATAAACCTATTCCATGTTACCTTATGATACATAAGTAACTTATCTTATGAAAAATAACTATACTCCAAAGAAAAAATTACCAGTAAGAAGAGTAGCATTATTTTACATTTTTGTAAATCTTTTTTTTTTAGAGTTGGGGGTCTTGCTATATTGCCTAGGCTGGTCTTGAACTCCTGGGCTCAAGCCATCCTCCTGCCTCAGCCTCCTGAGTAGCTGGGACTACAGGCACAAGCCCCTGCACCTGGTGCAGATCTTTTTAATAGAGGACAGCTGGATTCTTCTAGCTGCTTCTGCATTCAGTCTGTGCTCTATTGTTTTGCTTGATGTATTTGAAGAAAATTTGACATACGGGAAGATTTGTAGTTAGAAAATGGAGGAGCATTTTTGTAGCCTTTTCAGATAATTTGATACTCTGCCAAAACTCAACATGTAGATGTCTCTGAAAGGTCTGTTGTGATGCGGACTCCAACACTACATCAATGAACTTTTCATGCTCGGTTAGGGTAAAAGCCATTGGTCTGTCTGGCACTTGGAATGGGTATATTACCCGCATGTGATTTTGCAACATCACCACTTGGAAAATATTAATTCACTGAATTATGCAAATCTTCCAAATGTTGACCCATTTCACTAGACAATATCAAAAATCACAGTTGTTAGTATCACCAATTGCTTCATCAGAAAAGTCATTAAGCATTGGGAAGTGGTCAAGCTCACAGTGACAGATCCAAGTTTTCCAGAATTCTAATTTTTGCTTAAGAGTTCAAATATTATCATTGACAGCAAATACTGTCCACTGGCTTCCTTGAAGTGCCAAGCTTGCTTTGCTTGTTTTTAAGAAAATGTCTACCTAATATCCAAGCGTTAAAGAACCAAAAGTGTGTTGGTCAGTCGTTCCTTCAATTACAAATGGCGCTCCATGAAAAACCGGCAGCGCGCCGAGCTCACGGCTCCAACGTGGAGAAAGCGTCTTTGCTCCAGGCAGACTTTTCCGCAGCGGAAGAGCCTCTGTGCATGTCCCATTTCCCTGCGCGGGATATTGAAAAGTTGAGCATTTCACTTCATACAATGAATACATTAATAAATTCTACCATTTCATCAAGGACCGTCTCAGCGAGGCTGTCAGTTTTTTACAGCGAGTGTGTGGCGAGGCTGAGCATGGTGTCAACCAGCAGTGTTTCACCGCTGCCCGGGTCTGCGCTGGGGCTCCCACCACTGTACCCACTGTACCTTTTGAGCCATCGTTGTCCATGTCACCGGGGAAGAGGCGAGTGACGTCTTAACATTATTGTAAAAACAGTCTTGGCCATGCAGCCTCCCTGAACAGGTCTTGGGGACCCTCGGGGCCCGTGAACCACTCTTGAGACTGGCTGCTTCGACTTTAATGAAACACAGAAGAACAAAGTTCTTCGAACTGGTTTCTAATTAGCTATTCAGCAGGAGCTCTTTTCAGAGTTCTCTTTTCCTCCTGTATGCCGTTCACCTGCTTATGCATTTGAAATTGAGAGCCGTTGAGGCGCCAGGTCCCAGGCTGGGTGCTAATGTTAAGGGCACGCTTACCGGGACTTGAGTTCTCACGCGCTCCCCCAAGTTCTCACACGCCACACGGCAGAGCTGCTCCAATATTACACGTCCATATGTGCTTCAGTCATTCTCTCAAGTGTATGATGCCATAAAAGCCAATTCTCGAAGACGACGAGGTCAATGAACAGTCTACAAGTGATAATCGACAGCCCAACAGAGCGAGTCAGCAACGGAGGAGAGGAAGGCCCGGGGGAGAGTGGAGGGACAAAGCCCAACAAGGCCCGGGGTCCCTGATAGACAGTGGGCTCGCCCTGAGCCAGGTGTGCTCAGACGGGTGAATGGTCGCTCAATATGCAAGATTGAAACACCGCGCGCTCCTGTGGGCACTGCATGTCGTCTTAGCTGCAATGGGACGGGATATTTCCAGAGCTCTGGCCCCTGCGACGGTTAGCCATGTGTGCCCACAGCAGGGCCACTTGTGCAGGTTGCCCTCCTGCCTGCACAGGCCCCCAAGCTCTTGGACATTCTCACCTGGAGGGGCTCTGGCCCCAGACAGCCTGGCTGAGGAGTGGAGGGGATGGAGGGGGGGGCGGGAGGGAGCACAGCAGCCTGGCCGCGGCCCATCTCCCTGAGGGCCAGCTGGGGAGGCTGAAGCTGAACGCCCAAAGGCACAGGGAGGTGGGGCTGGCACACCGCCCTCCTGTGTCCACTCCACTGTTAGCACATAAAGGAGCATCAATTTGGAAAAATTCTTTTCTTCTTAACCACCCCCCATTCCTGGCTGTTTTCCCAATGGTGCTTAAATGAATGTTTACCATCCCTTGAGATATCTGAGAACATAGTTTCTGTATCTGCAACATACTTTCAATGAGGATAAAAAAGAATGAAGCGGGCTGGGTGTGGTGGCTCATGCCTATAATCCCACCACTCTGGGAGGCTGAGGCAGGAGGATCGCTTGAGCCCAGGAGTTTGAGGCTGCAGTGAGCTAGGCCGATGCCACTGCTCTCTCGCCTGGGAAACCATCGCTGCTTCCACATAGATCACACAGTTACAAATAAATGCACTTTTTGTATGTGCGAATATCAGTCGGGATCAGTGGAAAGATCAAAGAATAGAATTGTTAACAGGAAACGGAATGCACTCCCAGCATTCTGGAGCTGGAAGGAGCTTCTCCAGGTCCTTTTACATGGGAGAAACGTGTTGGGCAAGTTCAAGACCGGCCCCAGGTTCTGGGCCTCATCTTGGTCACTTCTCTTCACACTTAACTGCATAGGGAGGAAAAATTTTTTCCTTCACTGGGGCCCCAGTTACAAAAGACAGATGGACAAGGGAAAAACAAACAGAAGTTTATTAACATGTATCTGTCACGTATACATGGGAGAAAGTCAGGAATGAGTAAACTTAAAGACGTGGAATTTGGGCTTAGATACCATCTTCAGCTAAAACAAAGGAGGAAGCGTGTGAGGAGGCAGGTTATGGGACGGTGACCCACAGGAGGCAAGTACGGTGAGCAAGTGTAAGGCAGGCTAAGCACAGTATGTCTTGTGATTTATTTATTTGTTTATGTATTTAATTTATTTTTAGAGATAGGGTCTCACTCTCTCACCCAAGCTAGAGTACAGCGGTGTCATCACAGCTCACAGCAACCTCAAACTTCTGGGCTCAAGTGATCCTCCTGTCTCAGCCTCCCAAGTAGCTGGGACTACAGGCGTGTGCCACCATGCCCAGCTAATTGTCAGGTTTCAGTGTGAAAATGTCGGCTCTTAGTGCACTCATGGCTGAAGAATGACCAGACACACCAAAGACAAGCATGAAAGTGAGGTTTATTGAGGGGAGAAAGATGGGATTATAGGGCAAGAGCAAGATGCAGGTTTACAGGGTGAGATGTGTATGCCACGGATGATGACTGGATCCACGGTCACAGAAAAGGGAGAGCAAAAGGGAGGGCGCAGAGAAAAGGGCCTTGGTTATGGTCTGCGTCTTGTTTTATAGTGCCCAGACTGGGACCTCCCTCGTGGCTCAGAGGTCACCATGGAACCACCTTGATTGGACAGTTGGGAGCCGCATGACCTGAGTCTTACTGCGCATGCGGATCTCTCATGAGCCTCTCTGAAAGCCCATTGGGTGGGGTGAATTGCATGACCCGCTTTCATCCCTAGGAGACCTGGAATCCCTCGCTATCTATCTAACACAATTTTTAAATTTTTGATGGAGATGAGGTCTTGCTGTCGCTCAGGCAGGTCTCGAACCGTTGACCTCAAGCGATCCTCCTGCCTTGTCCTCCCAGAGTGCTGGGATTACAGGTGTGAGCCACCATGCCTGGCCTTTATTTTTTAATTTTTTTGTAGAGATGGGGTCTTCCCCTGTTGCCAGGCTTCAGTGCAGTGGCATGATCATAACTCACGATCATAACCTGGAACTCCCAGGCTCAAGTGATCCTCCTGCCTCAGCCTCCGGAGTAGCCGGGACCACAGAAACGTGCTACCATGGCTGTAACAGAGGAGACGGCCTGAAAAAGGTAAACAAAATGTTTTACAGGCTGTCTCTTTAAAACCTCTCCAACTCTTTTGGGGAATTAAAACCTACTTTCCTGCCTGAGGCCAGTAATCGGAGGGGAAGGGAATGTGCTCTTTCACTCTTTGTACCACAGGAGATGGCTCAGTGGAACTGTCCTCACCAGAGACGAGATGGATCAGGACCATCAACTGTAGGTAAACGGCAGTCACCTGAAGCTGAAAATCCCCATCTGAAAGCTCTGTACTTCTGCTGGTAGATAGGAAAACGGTACTTTGAGACGAGAGTCTGCCAGTCTCCTCATTTGCCGGCAAATTAATAAACTTCCCTTTCCTTTTCCTCAAACCTCTTGTCCTCGTTCTTCTGATGTGGCCTCGCGGACAAGTGCCAAGCTTTCAGTAATATGCCTAGCTAATTTTTTTGTAGAGACAGTGTCTCGCTGTGTTGCCCAGGCAGGTCTAGAACTCCTGGCCTCACGTGATCCTCCCGCTGTGGCCTCCCAGAGTGCTGGGACGGAAGGCGTGAGCCACCTGCCCCACCGCGTGTGTGTAGCCATCCTCCTCTTTCCGACATAGAAAGGGAAACATCCTTACAAATGGAGACCTCCTTTATAAATGCAAATTTCCCTGACATAAAGGTGCCTTACACTCTGTTTTTAGAGCTTCTTCTAAGTCTGCTGGCTCTCAAAATAATTCTTCATAGCTGTGCTCTCTCGAGACAGCCAGGAGTCCTGGAGGCCTCGAGGAGGTTCTTCGTGAGCGCAGACCGGACGCACCCAGGTCTGGGAGGGCGCGGTGCGGACACGATGATGCGGCTGCAAACGAAAATAAAGTCCCAAGCCACCCACCGACTGGGCGGATTCCCTCTTGGCCACGGGGACCTCAGAAAAGCCTCAAAACTGAGTTCCCAGCCTTGAAGGGGAGGGAGGCCCGACGCACCTCACGTGCCTGTTGTACCCTCCCTCTCGGAGTTCAGACAGAACAACTGACCAGCATTACTGTTAAAACAGAGACCCTGAGATGGAAAAAACAGAGCATTTGTGCAATAACAGAACCCAAGTCCCTGCCAGGAAAAGGTTAAGCCCTACCTGCAGGCCACCAATTTGCTCACAAAACACTCGGAGTCAGTATGTTGCGGCTTGCTCCCTGATTAACACACTTCCTTATCTTGAAGCATTCTTTTCCTGAGGTTCCAAGCCTTTAGACAACGCTTTATTTCTTTAACCACTTCCAAATGGAAAGTCTCTGAGCCCACCTATAACCTGTAAGTCCCACCCCAGCCTTCGAGGTGACCCGCCTTTTCAGCCAAACCAATTACACTTTCCATGTACTGATTTATGATTTCGCCTGCAAGTTCTGTCTCCCTAAATGTATGAAACCAAACTGTGACCAAACAGCCTTGGGACCTCTTGCTCAAGGCTTCTTGGATTCGTGGCCTCCTGGGCCCAATGGTCACACGTATTAGGCTCAGAATAAACCACTTTAAATTATTTTACAGAGTCTGGGTTTTTTACATTAACAAGACATTCTTTTCCTGAGTGTTTTGCCATAGATTTAGTACTAGTGTTTAGATAATTCTCTTTATACCATTACATAATAGAAAGATTAGCAGATTAAAAAAAACAATAATTTATTTTCAAATATACATCTTTCTTCAACTGAATGAAAGAACATAAAAACAAAACAAATACCTATCTTTCCAAGTAGGGACAAGGTTTGTGTTACTAATTTTTTTTTTTTTGAGGCAGGGTCTCACTATGTTGCCCAGGCTGGTTTTGAACTTCTAGCTACTGCAGACACACACCATGGTGCCTGGCTGTTACTGATTTTTTTTTTTTTTTTTTTTTTTTGAGACAGAGTCTCACTATGTTGCCTGGGCTAGAGTGCCATGGCGTCAGCCTAGCTCACAACAACCTCAAACTCCTGGGCTCAAGCAATCCTCCTGCCGCAGCCTCCCGAGTAGCTGGGACTGCAGGCATGCGCCACCATGCCCGGCTAATTTTTTCTATATATTTTTAGCTGTCCAATTAATTTCTTTCTATTTTTGGTAGAGACAGGGTCTCGCTCTTGCTCATGCTGGTCTCGAACTCCTGAGCTCAAACAATCTGCCTGCCTCAGCCTCCCATCAATCTTTGTTTATTTTAGCTCTTCTAATGAATGCGTAGTAATATTACATTGTGGTTTTAATTTCCCTAATGACTAATGATGTTTAGCATATTTTTATGTGCTTATTTTCCATCTATACATCTTCTTTAGTT
>CAUYSK010049717.1:0-17548 GCA_963575035.1 Avahi laniger | reverse complement strand
CCTCCCAAGTAGCTGGGACTACAGGCATGCGCCACCATACCCGGCTAATTTTTTCTATATATTTTTAGTTGTCCAATTAATTTCTTTCTATTTTTAGTAGAGATGGGGTCTCTCTCTTGCTCAGGCTGGTTTCGAACTCCTGAGCTCAAACAATCCGCCCGCCTCGGCCTCCCAGAGTGCTAGGATTACAGGCATGAGCCACCACGCCCAGCCTTAAAGCCTTATTTTTTATGCCTGACAAGAAGACATACACACAATGGAATATGTAACAAGAATGAAAGTTCCATGGAAACATATTTCAATTTAATATGTGAAAAGATTGTCCATAATTACAGGTATAACAGAATGGCATAGACTGCCTTATTTTAAATAGTGGGTCATCTTTCCTGGAGATATTAATAAGACTAAGGCTAGATAACCACTTATTGGGTGATATAAAGAGAATGCAGACATAACAGACATTTGACTAAAGTCCATCCCATTCCTGAGATTGCATGCAACTAAAGCCAGAAGAAATGTACCTCATGTTCTAAGAGTGATCAAAACACTGGAGGGAATGAACTTGCTCTTTTTTTTTTCAAGACAGAGTCTTGCTTTGTTGCCCGGGCTAGAGTGCCGTGGTGTCAGCCTAGCTCACAGCAACCTCAAACTCCTGGGCTCAGGGAATCCTACTGCCTCAGCCTCCTGAGTAGCTGGGACTACAGGCATGTGCCACCATGCCCAGCTAATTTTTTCTTTTTTCTATATATTCTTAGTTGTCCAGCCAATTTCTTTCTATTTTTAGTAGAGACAGGGTCTCACTCTTGCTCAGGCTGGTCTTGAACTCCTGACCTTGAGCGATCCTCCCGCCTCAGCCTCCCAGAGTGCTAGGATTACAGATGTGAGCCACCGCACCTGGCCGAACTTGTTCTTTATATGCTGCAAAGAGGACTGAAATACTGCTAGTAGTAATTGCTTAACTGTATGAAATATAATAATTGTTCTGTTGATTGTAGATAGAATCTACCACCTTCTGCTTGTTTATATAACCTAAATTTGTGAATTAAAGATTAATGGTTATTTAGGGTAGCGTTTAAGGTGAGCATTTTTGTTGTTTTTTGAAATATACCATATATCTTTAGTGTTTGGAGGGCATGGAAAGGGTGGACATATGGGATATGGGAATAGTAGACATGGGGTTTCAAAGGTTCTCAGAATGTTTTATTTTACTTAAATTGTAGGGAAAAGTACATGTGTTTGTTTTTATAGCTTGTAAATTCTGTAAGTATTCTTTTGAATATATTCCATGTTTAATATGTATTTATTTGTTTAGACACAGGATCTTACTTTGTCACCCAGGTTGCTGGAGTGCAGTGGTGCAACCATTAGCTCACTGCAGCCTCAAAATCCTGGGTTCGAGCAATCCTTCCACCTCAGCCTCCCTAGGACTACAGACGCACATGCCACTATGCCCAGCTAATTTTTCTATTTTTTGTAGAGATGGGAACTCACTGTGTTGCCCAGGCTGGTCTTGAACTCCTGGGCTCAAATGATCCTCCCACCTTGGCATCCCAAAGTGCTGGGATTATAAGCATGAGCCACTGTGCCTGGCCCCTATGTTTAATTTTTAAAAATCAAAAGCAAACATGGAAAATGAGAACATTTGTTAAATTTGGGTGGTATTTAATAGTTTGACCATTTATTATATTTGTTTTTCTGTATGTAAGATATTTCATAATATAAAAAGAAAAATGAGTTATCTCTTTAAGAAACCTATCTGCTAAGCTCTGCGCAGTTATATATTGCCCATTTGCACATAACTACTTTCAAGATGAATGATAATTATATGTAAGTGAAAGTAATTGATCCTTGCCTACAGAACTGGACAGTACGGATGGTGCCAAGGTTTTTAGTAAGCAACCAGGAAGAATCCAAAGAGTAGCAAGAGGATCAGGTGTGTCAACAAGAGATGTTCAAGAACTTTTGACACAATATACCAAGTTTGCACAAATGGTAAAAAAGATGGGAGGTATCAAAGGACTTTTCAAAGGTAAGAAAAATAAGCTCATTATTAGTTAACAGACTGAAAAGAAAGAAGTTAAGAAACTAAATATTAAGGTGAGGGAGTACTGCCAGACTGCCAGGACTTAATTTTACCACTGAAATTCACTACTAAATTTCATATATTCAAGTACTTTCAGGATTTATAATGTGATGTGATTTGTCTGTCTTCAGATTCAAGGAAATAAACATTAATATTTTTAAAAAGCAAATTTAATGATTTTATTTTTATGAACATATAATACATATTACAGAAAATTTAGAGAATATAAGAAAAAAAACATATTACCTTTACTTTCTGGGGAATCCAGTGCATCCTATTTCAAATAACAGTTGACATAACTGTTTTCTTCTGTTAAATTGTGAATATTTTTCCATGTTGTTAAATATTCTTCAAAGTATAATTTTTAACCACTAACCACCACTATTCCTGTTACGCATGTATCTTTGTTTAATGTAATGCCTCTTTTTATTTTTATTTTTATAATTTTTTATAGAGACAGGGTCTTGCTCTTGCTCAGGCTGGTCTCAAACTCCTGAGCTCAAGCCTTGGCCTCCCAGAGTGTTAGGATTATGGGTGCGAGCCACTGTACCCAGCAACAATGCCTCTTTATTGGACAGTTAGTCTGGTTTCATCTATTTCTGTATCAGTATCAATTTCTGTGCAGTTCCATGAGACCAGGAATTTTGTTTGTTTTGATCAGAAATATAACATATGATGAATAATTTTGAAATATTTCCAATTTAATGGTCATATTTTTTCGATGTTTTTAGATTTCTACTTAAGTTTAATATTTCTTTGCATTTACTAGTTTGAATTTCTTTTATGAATCACCTCTTCATGTTCCTTGTCCAGTCATTCCATGTTTTCCCTTATTTCTTTGTAGTAACTCTTTAAAATTCTTGGTTTATGTCTGCAAATATTTTTTCTCGAGTTTTTCATTTGTTATTTATTTATATTTTATAGTGAATGGAAGTTTACATTTTTAATGTTGCTAACTTTATCTGTCTTTTCCTTTGATTTCTTTTATGCTCTTGAAAGCCTTCCTCATGTTGATACCACAGTAGTCACTTATTTTTTCTATTCATTTTTGGTTTTATTTTTTATTTGACTCTTTCTTCCAACTAGAATTTAATTTGCTGTGTATTTTGTAAGATAAAAAGATAGGATTTTCCAAAGAGTTGATCGACTGTTCTAGTCCTCTTTTTAATTTTTTTCTATAATGTAAACAGCTATTAAAATTAACATTATTTCAAAAAATATTGATTAGGCAAGCTCCAAAGATGAATAACTCTGAAAAGAATGAGTATATACAGATGATAGATTTTTTTTTGTTGTTTGTTTTTTTGAGACAAAGTCTCACTCTGTCTCCCAGGCTAGAGAGCCATGGTGTCAGCCTAGCTCACAGCAACTTAAAACTCCTAGCATCAAGCGATCCTTCTGCCCCAGCCTCCTGAGTAGCTGGGACTACAGGCGTGTGCCACCATACCCGGCTAATTTTTTCTATTTTTAGTAGAGGCGGGGTCTTGCTCTTGCTCAGGCTGGTCTCAAACTCCTGACCTTGAGCGATCCGCCCACCTCGGCCTCTCAGAGTGCTAGGATTACATGCGTGAGCCACCGCACCAGCCCTATACAGATGTTTTTAATTACCTCGTGTCTTTGAAAACTTTCCTTATTTTGCTTGCTTGCTATATCCTATTTTGTCTTTTGTGACAAGGGAGAAAAGTTAGAAAAACATGTTTAAATTGGCTATAATTCCGAACATTCCATGCTATTCAGATAGTGATTAATAAACACATTATGTCAGTTTAGCGTCTTTCCAACGTGACACTGACTATTCTTTATAGGACAGATCCATCATTTAGATATTATCTATGCAATGATTCTTTAGTAAACACACAACTAAGATGAAGTGAGCAGTGGATATGCATGCATCCTCATCACACCAAACCCTTAATATTTTAAGTCCTGAAAAACAAACCTTTAGGATAGATCACCAGTGAACATGGAATTTTTATCTTCCTCAGATTTATGATTTTTTGAGACTTCATCACATTTTACCATAAAAACATACCTTCTCTTTGTTTCATCCTCCTTATTTCACATAACTTATTCAGATTAACCAGCTGTGATCAGAGAATCAGAAATAGCTTTGATTTTCATTTTTATTCAGTGCTCCTGGGAAGTACCATGGTTAATGCTCCATTGAAATAAATAGTTTTGTTGAAGCAATTCTACTTATTCATTATTGCATTGATGATCTCTTTTGTTTCTTGTCTCTTAAGAGTACAGTTGTTCTCTAAAGGACACTTTTACCTGTTCTAGCCCAGAGTGCAGCTCTCTTTCATTGGCTGCTCTTTTTACTGTGGAGTTTTGAATTAGCGTATGGAAATTCTTTGAAAAATGAAGTTGTATTATATGTCTTTCTATTCTCTGAAGCTTTTCATTATTTTTTAAAAACATCTTAGATATATTTAAATCTTCAAATTCTCTTAGACTCATTCTTTCATATTCATTTAAAAGCTATCCAGTCTTTTTCCTAATTAACTCATATCTATGAACTCAGCTTTTTGTTCAGCATTCGCCTATATCACTATTAGCAATCGTTACACCTTACTATTAAGAACCACTAGGCTAATATTGCTAATGGTGGCTTATTCACAGGTATAACTAAAAGTATTAGCAAAAATCATAGCCTTAAAAAAGTCTTAAGTGTTCCTTTATGTCGACTTTCACTTGTTCTTCAAAAAAATATGTAATGGAGATAAAGATTAGAAAGGAATATATAGAAGTAGAAATAATGTATTAGAGTGGTAAGATTACATGATTTTTTTTTTCTTTGTGGGTACTTAATTGATCAAACTTCTATTATGCCTGGATTATATTACTTCCTATACGGACTTTAAATCATTTTCTTTTTCAGGTGGCGACATGTCTAAGAATGTGAGCCAGTCACAGATGGCAAAACTGAATCAACAAATGGCCAAAATGATGGATCCTAGAGTTCTTCATCACATGGGTAAATACCAAATTGTTGCTAGTTGATAATAGACAGTTTATAAGGATTGAGTTTTAATAACAAGTCTTCTGTTGTGATATTAAGAAAATAAAGATGTGTGATTTGAGGAAAATGGTCATCTGAATCCTAAGTTTAATGGTTGTAATAGCACTGTATTAGCTGAGATTTTATTCAGTCTCTGCTGTCACCTGTGATTTTGTGTGTGTATTCATGAGAATGATGAAGTGGTTTACCCATGTGATTTTTGAGCAAACTATTTAATGATCTTTTGCTTATGTTTGTTTCAGTGGTCTTTTGCCCTATTTCTGGAACCTGGATATTTTTCATGATGGGATTTTGAAATTATATAAGGATTTTGAACCTCAGTTCCACTTTTACTGTGTAACCTCTGAAAAGTCCCTTAAACTTTCTAAACCTCACTTTCCCCTCCTGTAAAATCACAGATAATATGTTATCAGGAAATTGTGACAGCTAAGTGAGCTAATATATAGAAAGCATTTAGTAGAATTCTGGGCATATAGTAGATGTTCAATAAATGGGAAATTCTTTCCTTTCTGTAAGTCTGATGAAATATGCCCGCCAACCCCCACTCCCATTGATTTTTTTTTTATGTAACTTAACTAGTTACAGTAAGACTCTTTTGGACTTGCTCCAGAAAAAGTTTTTGTTTAGATTTATTGACTGTGTGACAGGTCCTATTCTAAGATCTTTTCACGTATCATTTTTTTTCATTTATTCCTTATAATAAGTCAATGAGGTAGGTGGTTCATTCTCTTTTATAGATGAGGATACTGATGATAATACAAATTTTTAGTTGGTATTTCTTTGAGGCTGATGACTAAATTGCAGTCAGAACTTAGAATTTTAACTTAAAGTACTTATTAGGCAAAAGTAATGAATGTTCCAAGTTCTGTGTAATAATTATGTTTTTAACTCTACTTTCACTCTAGGTGGTATGGCAGGACTTCAGTCAATGATGAGGCAGTTTCAACAGGGTGCTGCTGGCAATATGAAAGGCATGATGGGATTCAATAATATGTAAAGAAGATGCCTTAATATAAACTGACTCAGTTGATTACATTATTTGCTGAGACTTCAGAGTTTCCCTCCTTTTTTGCAAATTGGGGGAAAAAAAGAGATTTTTCTTGCCTATCTTGCCCTTTTTCTTCTCATCCCTTTTCCCTCTTCTTTTCTCTTCCTTCCTTCTTCCCTCCTTCCCTTTAATATAAGGGAGAAATATATGGTTTTTGTGGAAATCATTATATTTTTGCTTTAGATTTTCTTCTGTTTTCACCATCATAACACTTCTTAAGTTAAACAAATCATGATGTAAAATTTTAGTACTGAAAGGTTTTTAATTGTCTCAAAGGCCAAGCGTTACATTTGTAAACAGTTCTGGTCAGTAGTTACATGATGTCTCAATAAAAGTGCTGTAAAATAAACTTCAAAGTGGTTATAAGTTAAGGGGTTGTTAACTTTCTTTATGATTTAAAATGATTAGTGTATTGTATTAAAAAGTCAACAGAAAAGTCAATAGATACATGTAATTTAAAACTATGCCTGGAAATATACGTTTAATGGGAAATATGGTAGAGTAATTTAATCATGAGTATTAGGAACTTTTGTTTAACATAGAATAATTAACATAATTTTGCCATAGAAAATCTTAGCTCTGCCATTTAAATCAAAATTCAGAATTTGGTTATAGTCACAGCACATAATGTTTTGTATATAACTTGCATTTTTTACCTATTTTTGAAGCCTTATTGGCAATCTTTGGTTATTTTTAAAGCCACTTTTGTTATGTTTCTTACATACCAAAAATAAACTTGAAGAAATTGATATGCTTTGATGATAATAGCTAATGCGTAGATCTCCTAATGGAAAAATTTAATTGCAAATATTAGGCTGTCACTGTTATGTATTAAAAATAATGAGATGACCAGGCATGGTGGCACATGCCTCTAATCCCAGCACTTTCAAAGGCAGAGGTTGGAGGATTCCTTGAGGTCAGGAGTTCAAGACCAGCCTGGGCAACATAGTGGGACCCCCATCTCTACAAAAAATTAAAAAATTAGCCTGGTGTTGTGGCACACGCTTGTAGTCTTATCCATTCTGGAGGCTGAGGCAGGAGGATTGCTTGAGCCCAGGAGTTTGAGGTTATAGTGAGCTATATAATTGCACCACTGTGCTATAGCCTGGGTGACAGAATGACCTGTCTGGTTATTGGTTACCTTGGATTGCTGCATAGTTCATTTACAACAATTGCTTTTAAATAAATTATGGGATTGAAAATACTATTATAGAATAATTATTATTCCTATTCATTTTTGACATGATAAAGATAATAGGTATGGTGTAACAATATATTTTGAATTAGGGTGAACTGATCTTCAAAGGATTGATTTGTAGTAGTAGGAGAGAATGAAAAAAATGGATAGTTTTTATGGTATTAATTTTTTATGACTGAAGTGTTTAAAAAAGGTCTTATAAGCCAAAGTATCTTTAAAAAATAATTACATGAAGAATGTAACTGATTTTTGTGTTTACTTGGGGCAAAGATTTTATATCCCAATAGTTTTTTCACCAGCTAAAGGCAAGAATAATCCTATAGAACATTGTATACCATGTAAAAATGATGTATCTTGTGTTCTGTGGAAATGTTATAGCAAGGTCCAGCAATAGAAGTTTGACAATAGAGAAAATATTATTCTCCAAAACAGTTTGTAATTAAACTGATGCATACTACCTTTTCTTGGTACACATTTTTGTGATTTCTATTCTTGGGGTATCAATTTTGCATTTTGACCAAAAAAGGAAAATGAGACCTTTGGCCATAATAAACTTTATGGCTTCAGTCATAGTGTTAAATATTATTGTGTCTGGCTGGGTGTGGTGGCTCAGGCCTGTAATCCTAGCACTCTGGGAGGTCGAGGCGGGAGGATCACTTGAGGTCAGGAGTTCAAGATCCGCCTGAGCAAGAGTGAGACTCTGTCTCTACTAAAAATGGAAAAAAAAAAAATTAGCCAGGCAACTAAAAATAGAAAAAATTAGCTGGGTGGCTTAGCCCTGTAGTCCCAGCTATTCCAGAGGCTGAGGCAGGAGGATTGCTTGAGTTCAGGAATTTGAGGCTGCAGTGAACTATGATGTCACCACTGCACGCTACCCAGGGTGACAGACTGTCTCAAAAAAAAAATTAAAAAAACCAAAAAGGAAATTGAATCCCTCTCTTTACTCCCTCCCTTCATATTTAAAAAAAAATTGATTTCATGGCTGAGCATGGTGACTTACACCTGTAATCCCAGCACTTTGGGAGGCCGCAGGAGGATCGTTTGAGGCCAGGATTTCAAAGACCAGCCTGAGCAAGAGCAAGACCCCGTCTCTACAGAAAAAAAAAAAAAAAAAGAAAAATTAGCCAGGCATGGTGGTATGTACCTACAGTCCCAGCTACTTGGGAGGCTGAGGCAGGAGGATCACTTGAGCCCAGGAGTTTGAGGTTGCAGTGAGCTATATGATCAAGCCACTGGACTCTAGCCTGGAAGAAGTCTATTACTCTTAAGACCGGTCTTAAAAAAATAAAAAATCAATTTCTTAGCTTTTTGATATCTGATATATTTCCCAACTTCACTAGCTAGCTAGCTATCATATCACTATGATACCACATTAAATTTTTCCTGAGTTTTATTGTTACTCAAATATATACAAACATAAAACTAAGTACAGGTTCCTTAAGCTTACAGTGCTTATGTAATTTTAAAACAAAAACAAATTTAGAAATTACATATCAACAAACTACAAAACCAAGAAAGGGCAAATTAAATGTGGTCAACGTCAATGTTCTCCTCAAAGTATCATATTTGCTGGCATATAAAATATAATGCTATATATATGCATAATGCATTGCAGTTTTATGGAGGAATTTTTGGGAAAAAGGTGCTTTTTATAATGTAATAAATGTGTTACACAGACTATTATTTTGTTCAAATAAATACAATATATTACAATGTGAAAGGAAGTCCTCAGTTCTGATATGCAGTAATATTGTACTAACCTTGAATAGAAATAGTGTCACATAACTAAAAAGAAATAATAGTGTTATAAATGAGTACTGACAAACTGGTGGCAACAAAACCAGGAAATTATTGGAGCTAAAGTCCTATATCATGCATATTAATGTAAAGGTAAAATTAATACATTAATGTTTCAGTGAATTTAGGAAGTCTAAATAATTTTAGAGGTAAACCATAATATAAAATAAATTTGAATGAATTTCTTTTACAGGTAGCTCTAGTATATATAAGCATATAAGCAAATATTTCAGTGAAAAATGGAACAAAGTGTTTAAAACTGTGAAGGAATTTCAACTTGATGCTTGTGTATACAGTAAAAGAAAGTATTTTACTATTTGAATAGAGAGAGCAGCCAAAGAATTTGAATAAGCTCTAATGAAAATGACTATGTCAGTGAGAATCATGATTAAATAATTAAATATAAATAATTATTGATCTTCCTCAAAATATAGAAATGGTTATTGATAAAACCCAGTAAATAATCATATCCGAAACCAGAAAGCCATCATCACAGCTTGAATCCGGAGATTCTCTTTATCACTGACATTCATTGGATTAGAAATTGAGTCATTACCCTCAAAATTCTGCTCCAAATCCCAGTGACCATGTTCTAAACATTAAGGTGTTGCATGCAGCTTGAACCTGATTGCCTTTTTTGCTTTTGAGTCCTAAGTTACCGGAATGATGAAATTACATATCAAATGCTGGGCCATTAATTTAAACTTTACCTACAGATCAGTTGTGTAGCCTGTGGCTTGTGATTTTTTTAAAGTAGTTAATAGAGATGATGTGAAATTTGCTATGATAGTTTTTCCCCACACTTTGCCTGGAGGGATAAGTAACAATTTGTGTTCAGTGTTGAGTAGTTGCTCACCTAAGACCTTCAGCTTTTAAGGTCTTGTATTAACCTCTTACCTGTAATATGGGCATATTGAGTACAAAGTAATTTTCTGGTTCTTTTAAAGTAAAAATATACCTTGTAAGCTGGTAATTATGGTACTTCTCCTTTTATTAATGTGCTGACTGCCACACAAGTTCTTCTGAGTTTGGCATGCATACGCTGCCTTTTGCAATTCCCTTATTACTGTTAACTCTCTTAGTTTGAAATCATCATTTGAAGAGCATGTTATACATTTTAGCTTCACTTGGCTTAAAAGGATTTTCTTATTAGTCTGAAACAATGCATTTCTTGGTACCACGTTGGATCATAAATGGAAAAACAGCCAAGACATTGCTCAGTAGTACTTACTTGTAAGATGGATAATTCAGATGATCCTGACACTAAGAAATTGCCCTACGGGCCCTGAGGCTCCTCTGACACTACTGCATATAAGCTTTTCCTACTCAGGGAAAGGCAGTCTGTGACAGTGATCCATTTTTCTTAAGCAAAATATGCTAAAGTTCTGTGAGCCTCTTTCCAGAGAGAAGTTCCTTATCTGCAGCAGGTGAGAACATATAATGAATGTATGCATATTTGCATATTTCAGGAATCATGTTTGCTTGCTTTTTATGTTTTTATAAATAGAGAAACTTGCTCCTTAGTGACCTCCCTCCTCCCAAAAGGTAAGAATTGTTATTGGATGTCATCATTGGCCCATACTTTCTGACCTTGGAAAATCAATTAAGGGGTTCATAATCTCAATTCTAGCAAAAGTGGTACAAGAAAGAGCTGCATGTTTTTTCACAGGCCATTTGATAGGATATAGGAGTGTGAAGCCCTTAAGGTGATGTGTGTCCCTTGATTTTCTGCAATTTCCTTCTTACTGTATTAAAAAAAAAAAATGATCTTGCCCTGAGAGGCAAGATCTTAATTGTGATCTTTAAAGATCAATAACATAATTCTTTACAGGATTACACTGCTCTCCAACATTGAGATTACTGAATTTAGGCATAGCATGCAAAGAAAGCTAGTATTTTATGACTAATACCATATAGAAAATTCTGGTAGCTGAATATCAATAGTGTATTCTCACCACACCCCCGACCCATACCTGACCGAATTTCAATTAACAAAGCAAATATGTTTACATAACATCAAATTTAAAAGTTTACTTGGTATTTTCATCTGCTTCTTACATATAGGGCCTTCAGGCTTACTGATGGCTATTCCTTGTAATAGACTTCAGAAAGTAAACATACTTTACTCATTTCCATCTACATCTTTCTAAATATCACACTCTCCTTTGGTTTAGAAATGTCCTGGCTTCTAACATTTAATGGTCTGTTTTTGACATTTTCATCCTCAAAGGGGCAGAGTGGCTAAGAGTGTAGGTCCTGGAATCAGACTGCCTCGGTTTGAACCCTGGCTCTGCTGCTTATCAGCTATGCCCTTGAGTAAATTACTTAACCTCTCCGAGTCTTTGTTTCCTCATCTATAAAATGTCAGTAACTATAGTAGTACCTCTGAGTTGTGAGGAAGAAGAGTTAATATCAGGAAAGCCCTTAGCACAGTACCTGGCATATTGGGCTCCATAAGTGAAGACACTATTGTTATTTAATAATTTCTTTTATAAAATCTTTATGCTTAGGATCAACCTAAATGTATTTTTATTTTTATCACCTTTTTTCTTGTGTGTCATTTTTGAAGAAAATATATTCTATTTGCGAAATAGGATAACCTGAAAAATATTCTCTCTCTATATATATACACAAACGCACACACACACACACAGAGCTATGTTAAAACCATAGCCATGTCTTGTTTATTTGATTAACATTCCTGGTTATCAAATTTTATTCAGATTTATTTTCCCAGCCTTACACAGAAATGGGTAGATCTAAATTTTCCTTTTTAGCCCTACATGCTCCATTATATGATTGAATTTAGACCACAATTATGTTTTTAAGAATATAGGTTATAATAATACTTGAATTTACTTTTTGTCAGAGTGAGAAGTGAAAAAGGAGAAGTTTGACTTGTTGCTTTCTTGCCTATTTTTAGTAGAGCTGTAACAGTTTGGAAATAATGACAAAAATGCAAATGCCCAAAAGAAAACCATTAGTATTTCTATCCTTTAATGTTGTTTTGCATTGTTGATGTGTAATAAACTGTTCTTCAATTCCATGTTTGTGTTAAAAGTATCTTTTTAGGAAATATTTCCATTTCATGTTGGAATGTAACTTGCAGTTTGAATTTTTGGTAAACTAAGAAATATACTTGTAAACCATAAAAATATATTCTGCTTCAGCAGTGAAAATTTTATGTTTAACTGCCAATTTGGAAAATGAAATCATGCAATTATAAACATTCCACAAATTTTTAATAATAAAGATTGTTGATTGCTTTCTTGCCAGTAAGAGGAAAGAAATTTTGAATACATATAATGTAGAACTCTGTTGTTTATGAAGGTCAAGTCATGAAGTCTTTAACAATTGGCTCTTTATTTTTGTTTTCAATTTATTACAGAGTTTGGTTTTGCTGTTTTGGACTGTCTCAACCCCTTGCTAATGGCACCATACAGCATCAGATCATGTTACTAACTTGTTTACTTCAGCAGCAACATAATTTGATTTTATTACAAGAATATAGAGCATTATGGATTTCCAACCAGTTTTTAAAGTATAGATGGTCTTCAAATGATTGTTTTTAAGGTTTTTGGTTTTGTTTTTAGATTCTTACAGTTAGAAGTAGGATTGAACATGTACAAGAATATTAGACAGAGGTAAGGAAAAAGAACTTTTGCTCAGAAAAGAAAGGAATATTTAAGACTGTCTGGGAGTTGGACCTGTTGGTGCCATGCTCAATAATATATACTAGGTCATAAAACTTTAGGGAGCATTTCTGAATTGGCACTGCCATGAAAATGGAATCTAAAGTGTCAAACTGTCAAAATCTAAAGTGTCAGTCTGTAGCTGAAATAATGTATGTTTTATTTTTTACCTCTACATATTTGTAAAGACTTTCATGTTAAAACAACAATAAAAAACCATTTACCTACAGATGCTCCAACTCGTTTGATGTTAAAGTCATGCAGTAATCATTGCGATGATGATTTTTAAAATATGCTTGAACACTCAGAAAAATGGAACAAGTCTGGGATGCCCCCCTTACACACGTAAACGCGCATGTACACACACACACACACACACACACACACGGCCTACCACACAGATCATATAATGTTTGTCAATTGTCAAGATGGAAGCCTACTACAGCGCTTTGCTCTCAGGTCTTATCACTTAACTTTTTCTACAGTTATACTTAAGCACTTCAGACAAGTGTCAGCAAAAATCATCCTTGGGGCTCTTATTTCGGAAGTATTTTGGCTGGACTGTCATCCATGTTAGGAATGGAATGTGTAGCACGAGTCGTGCATTTTACAATACATTTCAGCAACCACATCTCACCAGCAGCCTTTGAAGCACAGTACGCAGCTGTTCTCATTTTATAAGTGCAGCAACCAACGTCTGGGAGGGTGATTGCCTGGCGCGCAGCTGGGCAAAGGCTGCGCCGGGATCCCGACGCCAGGCTTCAGGTACAGGTACGAGGCATGACGTCACAGGTGGTGCCAGGCGGGGGCTCCGCGGGCTCCGGACGTGGGCCGGGCCGGAAGCAGCGCAGCGCGAGGCCCCGCCCGGCCAGCGGGCAGTTGCGCGTCTCAGGCTGCAGTCAGCCGGCTGCCGGGCGCCGAGCCAGCGGGCGAGGCGTGGGCCGGCCCCGCCCCTCAGGCCGGCGCCACCCCTCTCGGCCATCAGGTCGCTCTCACAGTGACTTGGCGGGGCGCGGCGCGAAGCGGGCGCTGCGGTGAGTCTCACTTCCCGATAGCCGGGCTCGGCCAGCGACTGGGCGGGGAGGTGGAGGATGGCAGTGAGCTTATCGGCCATTACCCTCTGTCTTGCTAGCGCCAGCAGCCCTGTGGCGGCGACCACGATGGACCGGGAGCCAGTGGGCCGTGTGGAAGGAGAAGAAGTCTCAGCGTCGGGAGCGGCGGTCGCTGCGCCATTCAGGGAACCGGCGCGGCAGGTAGGTGGGGCCGCGTAGGCTGAGACCAGGAGAGCCGAGCCTCCTTCCTTACCTGGTCCGCGGGCTGCCGTTTTGCTCTGCCCGGCCTTCCTCCCAGCAGGCCGCCGCGAAACATGGGTTTCGGGGTTCCTCCTCACCGTACCCCTGACTCTGCTCGGTGAAACCGGCTTGTGGGAAGGAGCGGACGCCCGCTCCCAGCGGAGGCGCCCCACGCTCACCAGCGCCGTCGCTGGCCGCGCCGCAGTCCCTGGGGCGCCCTCGGGTTTCCGGGAGTGATAGTCCAGCTTCTGTTCTGCAAGCGAGAGAAGGAAGGCATGCCCCCAAAGGCTGTCCTTAGAGTAGCTGAAGCCTGGTGACGGTGGCGTCAAACGCTTTTTAGTGTCTTCTAGTGCAAGCGCCTTCCTTAGCAACTGGCCTTCGGTTAGCTAATAGCAACTATATGCTAAGCGTTTACAGGTCTTAATTCGCTCGATCCTTATAATAACCGCTGGAGTGGGCGTTATCTCCATTTCACCAAGGAGGTAACTAAGGTTCAGAGCTGTGCTGTCCAACAGAAATAAAATGCAAGCCTCAATGAAAATTGCAATGGAAAATTTTCCAGTAGCCACTTCAAAAAAGTAGCCGGTGATTATTAATTTTAATATCATGTATTATTTAACCCAATTTATCAAAAACATTTCAACCTATACTTAAAGTTATTAATGAAGTATTTTGCATTCTCTTTTTTGAGTCTTTTCTAAGTCTTTGAAATCCTGTGTGTATTTTACACGCAGCAAATCTCAGGTCCTACTGGCCACGTTTCAAGTGTGCATTGGCCACATGTGGCTAGTGGTTACTGTATTGAACAGTGCTGGTTTAGAGAGTTAGGTACAGTTTGGAGATTTGTTTTGGAAATGGTAATCTAAATTAGTAGTTTAGGACCTTTGGCCAAGTAAAACTAATAAAGAAGTTGCTTTAACTGAAACTGGCTCAGGAGTATTCAATTTTGGCTGTTAAAAACCTGGAGTTGGCCGGGCGCGGTGGCTCACGCCTGTAATCCTAGCACTCTGAGAGGCCTAGGCGGGCGGATCGTTTGAGCTCAGGAGTTCGAGACCAGCCTAAGCAAGAGCGAGACCCCCGTCTCTACCAAAAATAGAAAGAAATTAATCGGACAGCTAAAAATATATAGAAAAAAATTAGCCGGGCATGGTGGCGGGTGCCTGTAGTTCCAGCTACTTCGGAGGCTGAGGCAGGAGGATCGCTTGAGCCCAGGAGTTTGAGGTTGCTGTGAGCTGGGCTGAAGCCACGGCACTCACTCTAGCCAGGGCAACAAAGTGAGACTCTGTCCCAAAAAAAAACCAAAAAAACCTGGAGTTGCTCATGTGTAGTAATCTTCCAATCCTCCGTGAGAATGAAGCTTTTTCACTAGCTTCGTTTTTGAGACTAAGTATCTGAATATTAGTAAGACATTTCCCTCAAACTGTGAGTATAGCTCTTATAGTATAAGATGTAGTGTGCGTTAACAAAAACTTTTCCACATACTAGTTTCTATGGAATTTCTTGTTTTTTCTTCTGTGTCAGGAGGAGGAGGATAACACGCAAGAAGGAATTCAGGGAGCGACACTAATTGATTAGGGAGCCACTTCATTTTCAGTTGAGACCTGTTGACAGGTACACTTGAACTTAGCCTTTAAGTCCACAATACTTGATGTGCTTTTCCATTTGAGTTTTTCCTTTTTTGTTACTAGAATTGTTTTTATCGTTACTTCAGCTTTGAATCTTTCTAATGGCAAAGTAAACATACCTGTACTGATATAGCAAATATTTGTTATTTAAAGAAAGGCTCTTTGTTTTGGTTTTGGTATTATGTTGTTTTTATATTCTTGGTTAAAAAATAAATACTTCAACAGTAAAGAAGGCTGTAGAGCGAAAGGTAAAAATTCACAGGAATATCCACCACCCTTTCCTCACATTCTCGTTCCCCAAAAGTAACTATTAAGTTTTGGTCTATTCTCTCTGGGATTGTCTATGCAAATAACTACTTTTTCTTTCTTGTTAAACACAAATGAGTTTGTACTATACAAACTGTTTTCTAATTTGTCCTTTTTGCTTCCTCATTCACATTTCTAAAGCAGAAACATCTCTGGGATCCCCAGATCTATGCCCAGGAGTTTGAGCACAGTAAGAGGGAAAAGGCCAGAGCAGTGGAGATCTGGGTGGAAGGGGAGAAGCTATCATCTTATACTCCTTCCCAAATTTAGCAAAACTGAGAAATCCCAAGTGCCATGTAGGGAAGGGAGTAAGAGATAGGAGATTGGGTCTAGAATTAGGCCTCTAACCAGGCCATCCAGTACCTGTTGTGATGTTCTATCCAGCAGCTTCTCTGAATAGACTTTTAACCAGAATCTCAGCCTTAATATTATTAAAGGAGTTAAAATTTCAGTACTGTTTATTTATTTAGCACCTCTATTACCGTGGAGGCTAAAGCAACTCCATCTTGGATGCTAACTGCCCATATTAACTTCTGATTAACCCCTGTTTTGGGAATGCCTCTAAGATTTATACTTTATCTACTGTTATTACTTTATCTTCTTTTTAATTTAGTTTATCCACTGTTAAATTGTTAAATCCTGCCCTTAGGCAGATTCACATAGCATTCTTTCCTTTCCCTGAGTGGTCACTTCAATTGTCCTACCCATTCCTTCCCTGTCATTTGTAAGCCCTGGGTCTGGTGGGTAATGGCACTGGGATCCACATTCTCAAGTCAACCAGGATGTGGCTTCTGTTCATAAGTCCCTATTAAATGTTTTTTCCTGAGAAACTGGATTTGCCAGCCCCTTTCTTTGGCCTCTTAGCTTCCTCTGACTTTGCAGTTAGGTTTGCATAGACATGCTCATCTTGGAACAGTTACCAAGCACTTACTATGTGCCAAGAACTGTAGGCTAAAGGATATAGAAATGCCTAACTCCATGTTGCTAACAACCTAGTTGGGGAAGGTAATACAGAATAAATTCCAAGTGTAGTACCTGCTTTAAATAAGTTCTGGCTGCTGTGGGACTATATAAAAAAAAAATTGCCATTAAAAACAGGTCCTGAGAAACAGATTTACAGTTTGATTAACAGTATAATGTAGTAAAATGTTAATTGACATTGTATGTCATAATTTCCCGGTGTTATGAAACTATCTTTTCAGATCTTTGGAGTTTGTTAAAGTGGTGGAATTTATATAATTGACAGTGAAGATTTTCTTACTTGCAAGTTTACTATTTGTAAAAATGAAACGTTTGGAAAATTCGGAATAACTTTTATTTATAATTACTGGAAATTTTGTACCACATTATTTTCTGGTTGGTTTTACCTGTCAATGCCTGCCTTCACTGGATTGGAATCACATGTTATATAGGTTGAGTATTCCAAATCTGAAATTCTCCAAAATCTGAAACTTTTTGAGTGTTTTCATGGTTCTTAAAAAAAAA
>CAUYSK010049716.1:0-29731 GCA_963575035.1 Avahi laniger | reverse complement strand
GGCAAACATATAAAAAATGCTCAACATCTCTAATCATCAGAGAAATGCAAATCAAAACTACAATGAGATATCATCTAACCCCAGTGAGATTGGCCTCTATCAAAAAATCCGAAAACAACAAATGCTGACGAGGATGTGGAGAGACTGGAACACTCTTACACTGCTGGTGGGACTGCAAATTAGTACAACCTCTGTGGAAAAGAATTTGGAGATACCTCAAAGAGCTAAAAATGGAAATACCATTTGATCCAGCAATAGCACTATTAGGCATCTATCCAAAGCAAAAGAAGACATTCTATAATAAAGACATCTGCACCCGAATGTTTATAGTAGCACAAATCACTATAGCAAGGATGTGGAAACAACCCAAGTGCCCGTCAATTCATGAATGGATTATTAAAATTTGGCATATGTATACAATGGAATATTACTCAATTATAAGAAATGACGGTGATCTAGCACCTCTTATATTTTCCTGGTTAAAGCTTGAGCCCATCGTGTCCGAAGTGAGGTATCACAGAAACGGAAGAATAGACTCCACATGTACTTGCCATCTAATTGGCACTAACTGATCAACACTCAGGTACTCATAAAGTAGTAATATTCTCCAGGGATTAGGGTGATAGGGGAAGTAAACTCACAACTAAAGGATGTGGTGAGCATTGTAGAGGGGAAGGGCATGCCTCTAATCCTTGCTTGGGTAAAGCGAAGACATAAAATGTAACCAAAATGTTTGTACTCTCATAATATCCTGAAATAAAAATTAAGAAATAAAATAAAATAGAACAAAAACCAAAATTATGAACTTTAAAAAATACAAATAAATACAAATAAATACACAATTCTAGTAAGGTGTTCTGCTGTCTAAAGGAGGTTTATGGTAAGGAAGGAGATTCAACTTACTCAAATATTGTAAAAGTTTTAGAAAATTACTAGGTTTATTGGTTTATAAATTTTTGAAAATATTTTCTGTCTTCATTTTTATAATTAGTAGTTGGCAAAAGAATACACAAACATTTGAAAAGGGTGATAATAAAATAGAAGAATCAGTTTAAAGGTGGGTGAAATAGTTTGAGACATGAAAAAAGAGGTTACTGTCAGACTGTAGAGAAAATATTTTTATTCTTCAGCATGTTAGGGTTTTCTGAACAAATTTTACTGGAAATTGGGTTAAGGGAAATTTTTCAATATAAAGAGATGACAAAAAAGATAGTGGGAACTCCGAAAAGAGTTAAACTTTTCAGGGATGTGCTTTTAAATATCAAAATGCAATGAAACCTAGAACCTTGAGGACATTTTGGGGGTTGTAAATCTGAAGACACTTATCTTATATCCCCCAGAGTCATTTATTTGTATTCAAAGAAAAAGAACTTAAGGAACTTCCTTTTCTCTCCCTAAGGAAAATTCATTTACATTAGGGAGATTTTCTCTCCCTATCCTTAAAAAGAAGGGGAGAGGGAGACAACATATATTAACATGTAAACTCCAGATTCATATTTTTTGCTTCCTCATTTGTGGGGCAAGAATAATCCCCCTTTTGTGCAGATGAAGGCTCCATCTGGCTCCCATAGCACCACCTAATACAGGGGAAAGATTTCGGGCATGAGTAGCCAATGCTGTTACTGCCATAATAAATAACAATAACTCTGATCTCTGCTCCATAAACCTCACTTGCATTCAGGATAATGTAAGGAAGCACAGAAATTAAAAACCTGTAAGTCACCTATGGGAGATTTTCATATACAGTTCACATCGGTTCTTTTTATATTTCAGTTATAAGGAAAATTTTTGGTCACTACAACTTTCTCTCCATTAGAATGCCTACTTACTCATTAATTCATTTATTCATCAATTTATTTATATCTGAACTGTCAAACACCTACTAGATTACAAAGAAGCACAAAATGAAGCCTTCGCAGGTGAAAAAAATAAAACCCATCACAAACCAAAAACAACCAACCAACTAAACAAACTAACAAATCCCTCTCCTGCCCTACCTCTCACCTCCTCCCTGCCAACAGCGTGATGCCTGAAAATGTATTATAAAAGATGTATGATTAGTGTAGTCGAGAATGGGAAGAAAATTTCATCGAAGATAGAGTTTACATCTTCCTAAAATGCATAGAGACATTTTCTTACTGACAGAAGTATTTGATAAATATTCTTCCCATTGATAGAGAAGGGGAAAAGTGCTTATATTAAAATATGACTGGCTCGAAAGATGGAAGTAGCAAGAAATATCTAAATTATTCAACCACATACACTGACAAACAGTTTTTATTGTACTAACTACAATCATATTTTCTTCTAATACATAAATTTATTAGTATTTATGACTTTAAAGCATCTGGCATACTTTTTATATTTAATAAAATAATCTACATTTAATATGAATATTCAGGCAATTCTTGGTTAAACAACCAAGAAAACCTTTAAAATAATAAAGTATGATAATTTCATTTTCTATGAAGTAAATTTAACTTATTTTCCTTTATTTTTACTATGGTAAAATATACATAACACAAAATTAACCATTTAACCATCTTTAAGTGCACAATTTTATGACATTAAGAACATCCATATTGTTGTGCAACCATTCACCGCTATCCATCTCCAGAATTATTTTATCTTCCCCAACTAAAACTACATATCCATTAAACACTAATTCTCCATTCTCTCCTCCTCTGGCCCCTGGCAACTACCTTCTACTTTCTGTGGCCGTGCATTTGACTACTCTGGAAACATCATATAAAAGAAATCACACAGTATTTTTCCTTTTGTGACTAGCTTATTTCACTTACCATAGTATCTTCGAGATTCATCTATTTGTCAAAATGTCATTTTAATGGATGAATAATATCCCATTATACATATATATCACATACTCTTTATTCATTAATCTGTCAATGAACACTTGGGTTGCCCCCATCTTTTGATTATTATGAATAATGCTGCTATATAAATCGCTTATGAATATCTGTTTGAGTCCCTGCTTTCAATTCTTTTGGGGATACACCCAGAAGTGAAATGGCTGAATCATATGGTAACTCTATGTTCAATTTTTTAAGGAATCACAATATTGTTTGCCACAGCAGCTACATCATTTTACAATCCCACCGGCAATACTCAGAGATTATGTTTCCTCCACATCCATGCCAACACTTGTGATTTTCTGTGTTTTTGATAATAGACATTCTAATAGGTGTGAAGTGTTAATTTCTTTTGGTAAATACAGACACATCTTTGTTATATCATATTTCACTGAGTAATTGGAATAAAAACAGTTATATTCTAACTTCTAGAGTTTAAGGACATTGGCAACAACCATTCTTTTTATAAGTCTTTTGTAGGATAACTCTCTGATTACTTATGAATAATTAATGATGCTTATTTTATAATATAAATTGTTATCTTTAAAAATGTCAGATTATAATTTGCCTTATAATTATGCTTTCAAAATGGATTTTTTACGTTTTTTTTATTTTTTTTTTTTGAGACAGAGTCTCACTCTGTCGCCCTGGCTAGAGTGCTGTGGGGTCAGCCTAGCTCAGTACAACTTGAAACTCCTGAGCTCAAGTGAATCTGGTGCGTCAGCCTCCCTAGTAGCTGGAAATACACGTGGACACCACCACACCCAGCTAATTTTTCTATTTTTAGTAGAGATGGGCTCTTGCTCAGGCAAGTCTTGAACTCATGAGCTCAAGGAATCCTCCTGTCTCAGCCTCCCAGAGTTCTAGTATTACAGACATGAGCCACCACGCCAGGCCTTTTTTACAGTATTTTACAACATAATCAAGAAAATTACTACTAACTTGCTGATGATATGAATAATTAGTAAATATTGATGGTTAACTATATTTTCTGTGTCTATATTTGTTTGGTCTTCAGGCGACTTATATTTCCAGGGAAATTAAATAGGTATTTAATAATTATTGGTAAATTATTCAACGTTTTAATTTGAAATTTTATACTTCATTTAAAAAACTGAGGAAAATTTCTCCAACATAGGCATGCTATTTAAGAATCTCACCAATTCTATATTCTTCAAATAGGATCTATTTTTAAATTATCAAGAGCTTTGATGGCAAAGTTAATTTCACAAAGTCATAAGAAAAGGAACATTTTTAAAATGATATTTGGTTTTATTTAATAATACACACCACAAATATAAATCTATTTTGATTTACTCTTAGTAAAAGTATAATAATATTTAAGATACAAAATATATATTTGCATTTAAACGAAAATACTTTTTATTTTTTCTTAACTCAATTGTTTTACAAGGAGTATGATTATAGTCCATAGTTTATAGGTTCTAAATAGAAAATGACATCTTTGCTTCTTATTTGGATTGGTAAATTTTACCTGTTTCTGGTAATTTTCAGTAGATTAATTATGATAAGCTTGTATTTCTGCATTCTAATAACATAATTTTTTCAATGTGCATGCACAATTTTCTTACTTTCATTTCTTTATATATTTCTGCTTCACCAATATTCAACTGTGCCACCTCATATTCTCTGCTCAGCAAAAATTCTATATCACTAACACTAATAAAGCAAGCATTTTTTTCTTATCTTCTGACTAGCAAATCTTTCATTTTTAAAATGCCTTTTGTCTTTTTGAATGTATGATATATTTTAATGCTTTATTAGTTTTGCATTATTTGCATTGCTTTAGATCAATATAATAAAAAAATTGTTAAAAGAAACTTTATTTTCTTATTGACTTTCATTTTATATTCAGTGTGTTCTTAGGGACAGAATTCCACTGGGGAAGAAAAAGGTAAGTTAAAGTGATTAAGATTGTGTTCAGGCCTGTTATTTATTGGAAATGTAGTAGTAAAGTTCTTTGGCAATATATTTGGTATCATACAACTTTCATTTTTTTTTCCCTGACGTGGTTTATTAGAAAAGGTGTTGTATTGCAATGCAGTAGAATTATGCCACAATTTTTGTTCTTCCAATTTTATGTCTGTGATTTCTTTAAGTCCCTTAACATAAACAGTCTTCGGTATCTCACTAGTTTATAGAACAAAAACAAAAACAGTTTGTGCAAAGAAGTCCTACAAATCAATAAGAAAAAGAGATGAATTTTGAAAAATAGGGGAAATTATTGAACAGGAACTTCATATATGAGTATATCAAAATGGCCAGTAAGTATATGAAAAGGTGTTCAATGTCATTAGTCATCAGGGACATGGAAATTTAAACTAAAATGAGATATTACCCAGACAAACAGAACAACAAAAGAACGACAATAATAAACACTGGCAAAAATGCTGAGCCACTAAAATATCCACAATATTAGAGGAAGGAAAAATTGTCACAAACACTAGAAAAACACTTCTGACAGTTCTACTAAAGCAAAGGATATATCTACTCTATAGCCCCCAAATTTCACTCCTCATTATATACTAAAGACATATGAGCATTTATGTTCAGTAAAAATATATGCACTACAATGTTTATAATAGCTCTAGGTAGAATAGTTAAAAACTTCAAACAGCTAAAATGTCCATACAAAGAATAATATATAAATAGTGGTGTAGACATAAAATAGATTATTATGTGGCATTGAAAAGGAATAAATGATGCTACTTGAAACAACATGAGCAAATCTCAAAGATATTACTGAGTAAAATAAAATTATGATATTTAAAAATGGTAAAATAATATCAGATGATAGAATTCAAGTGGTTATATTTGGGGAAAGTTATTGACTGAGAGGGGCACAGGAAGGATTCTAAGATGTTTGTAACGTTCTCTCTCTTGATGCTCTTGACAGTTACTCAGTTGTACATATTTATCAAAATTCATCAAGTTGTACCCTTAGGATATGTGATTTTTAATAGATTGTACTTCAATAAATAGGTTAATAATAATAAAGCAAAAATATCTTTATAATCTCTCCCAGAATCCAAAATTCTATAATTCCATGAAATCCTTAATTCTTTTCTACTCTTTTCTTATTTTTTTTTGGTCTGTGTTTACCTTCTGTCCTTTGTTTCATCTGCTTCCCAGTCAATATAAATTGGTTTTCGTGTCTGGCAATTTCCTAAATCTCAAATGGAAAATTTGACTGAAAGTTATGCCTTTAAATTTCCACTGATTCACTTTCAACTTCATCTTAACTATCTCTCAGCTTCTCCAACAAATCATTATAAATTAAGTGTTAAACAGACCAAGGTAGCAATATCACACATCAATTGTAAGCTGCTTTTCTACATTGAATTGGTAGAAAAGCATTAGAAGATATTAATCCTATAAATCGATGTTAGTGAGTACATTTTAAAATAATTGTTATATCTATTGACTCTGATTCAGTTTTTGATCATGCTATATTGAAGTTTCAACTTCACTATCTGGAAAACATGTTATTGGGGAATTGTTTACTTCTTCAAATTGAAATTCATTAAAATAAAAAAGAATTATATCTATACATTTAATTTTTTAAGAAATAAAGAAATTTATATATTTTATTTTTATCTTTTCATATTTAAATAATGTTCTTAGCCATCAGTCATAATTTGTTGGCATATACATTTTCTAAAGGTAATAAAATAAGGTAAAACAAAGCCTTAAAATATAAAAGATCTATATTTCTCATGGTATAATAAAATAAAATGGTGATATTTTTCCTTTACTTTTTGCAGGAATTCATCATAGCACACAGATCAATCCCTACACACAAATGTGTGTTTTGAATCTCATGTTATTTGGAGAGAATACCTTCCCTTCTCCATAACAATGTGATAGCACATCGAAATTCTAGGGGATTTTATACCTCAGTAAACATCAATACAATGCAAATGATGATTTAGTGGTTTTCTTTTATCTATGATCTTTTATTCATTGCCTCATGTAGAGCAAATGTGAAATGTAGTCTTTGTTCCTCAAATACAGAGAGGGTGCAGAATTCTTGGATCAGTTATCCTTTATTTAAAAAAAATGAGAAGGCAAGCATTCAACATTTTTGCACTTTATTTTGTGATAAACCCTGCCAGCATTTTAAAATATTCTCATATAAATGATTTGTCTTTAAGAAAATGAATTTTATTTTGGGTTTTAAGTATTGTATTTAAATATTTTTCTTACTCAAAAAGGATTTTTATTAAATAAAAAATTAAAAATGCAATTTTATTAAATTAAAATATGCTCTGTTGACATCCATAAGTCTACTTTAAATTCTCTTCACTTGAGCTGTGATGGTATGATGAGAAGCAAAGTATAAACACCAGAAAACAAGCATAGTGCTATTTGTTAAACAGTGTACATTACTCCTAAAGATTAGCAGTGCTCCATATTTAATTTCAGTATTAGCTTTTCAAATATTACAAGTTATAGGCCTCACATAATCTCATGGTTGAAGAGCATCTTAATTCTCACCAAAACCAAGCGCTTTCTAATGAACAAATCCCTTTTATAAAATTTTCTTCAAGCAGTCCCCAGTTTCTCCAAGTGTTTCTGGCAAGAAGCCATTCATGCCATTGTTGAATAGCCAACACTTTCCTTTCCTTTTTGTGGTTGTTTGCTTTTATGTTGGGACATATTTGTCTAACTATAATTTTGGTGGAGTGGTTTTATACAAGTTTTTCCCTCTGAGTACACAAAAAAGGTAAACAACCACGCGACAGCACAGAAAATGCATACAGACACCTCTCACGACCTTTCCGAGACTGCTCCCCCAGGCAAGTCGTCTTCATCCTCACTCTTTTAAACATTTTCCTTTTCTAACACCCTTTTTTTCTGTCTCCCTCCTTTCTTTTTTTCATTTCTCTTTCTCTCTCTTCCTGTTCTTAATACGCATCTAAATAGGATCCACTATATGTCAAACGTACTTGCCACTGGGGTTATAAAGTTGTAATTATAGACACACTTTATACACAAAGAACTTTAGTAAACTTTAGTGTCAATGAAACACATGATTGCAGACCTATAAAGCAATTATTATAGTGGAAACAAAAAATATGGAATATCAATGTATTAATCCTGGCAGTAATACCCTGGAGATGGATATTATGTTCTTTATTTTTCTAATTATAAAGGTAATATATGGCCACTATAGAAAAAAATGAAATGTAATTATAATATTCTTATTATTGCATTGATCGTTTATTATGCATTTACTTTTTGAAATTTACTGAGTAGTTTGCATTTATTATCTAAGCTAAAATTCACAATAAAGTTTTGTTGTATGTCCTATTTTTATTGTCATTTTCAGGTGTCAAAAGTTAGACAAAAAGAGGTTAAATGATTTGCCTATATTCACACACTTAGAGTATGGTAGTTCCGTGTTTGAGACAAGGTCATTTGATTCGTGAGCCTGCATTTCTATAATGTTCTAAGCAACATCAATATCAAATTGCATTTGGTGAAAATATTCTGCTTTTGACTTCTCATATTTATTTCCCCTTTCCTTTGGCTACAGCAGCCTGACTTTTTATCCAAGTACTCATCCCAAGTGCTTGTTCCATTATTTCATAGCTCTAAGTGTGAGTCTTAATAGAAATCAGCACTGCCTCCTTCTCCCGGACATATGAATGGTTCATAGAAGACTACAACACTCAAATCTAGCCAAGGAAATATTGGATGAGGAACTCTAAGAAAAATCCCTGATTCTGTTGTGAAAGACACTCAAAGAAACAAAAATTTCTCTTGAAGGTAAACAACACAAAAAAGAAATGCTTTGAGGATTTCTGCTGCAGCTCTTGGAAGCCATCCTGTGAAAATGTGGAGAATTTAGTTTATGTATCTTACAAGGTAAAAACATAAAATATGGTAAACTTTATTAATTCTTATTTTAACTATTCAGATACATATGTCAAAAATTCCTCTTGCTAATCCAGCCTGTTTGGATTGGGTTTCTGTTATTTGAAAGCAAACTATTCTAACGTGATAGTTCCATAAACATGGTATTATTTATTCACTCCACCGTGGAGGAAAAATACAGAGTTGTATTTTTTGCTATCCCCTTCAGGTCTTCTCTAAGCACCATCTTACTGACTCAGTCAACCTTGACACAGAACTGCCATTTCTCCTCCGAAATTCATAAAGATGTTGAAATTTGTGTTATTGAAATAAAATGGTAAAGAGATTATTCTTTAAAAGACTCATGCTATGAATAATGCAATAAAGTTTAAAGACTGGGGTGGGATGAATTATATCCATTCATATATTTTTCAATAATATTTTCTAAACATCTACTGTGTTTCTCCCTAGGAAGTTAAAATTCGAACACATAAACAACAACCCTGGTGCTCACAGAGCCCATAGTCCAGTTTTCTTCCAATATACACAGTTTTTAATGAGACTAAAAGCAGATATAACGATCAAGCAATGTACAGATCAGTAGGAAAACAAATAAAATGGAGATCAGTAGGAAATAAATATAAAAACGTAACATACATTTTTTCTAGTAACAGTCAATATAGAATGCCAAAAATGAACTAAATGTTTGTGTGTTTAACAAATGACCTTCAACTCTGTAGACATGAAATGATCAATAATTAGAAAAATGTCACAATGGCTCCATGATATTCCTATAGGAACATTTGCTACACGAAAGATGTGGCATACATTCTACTGTTTTGACATTATTAAGTGTCAAGGGAGTGACATTTCTGAAGTAATGCAAGATTGACTTAAACACTGAATATAAATATAGGTTTCTATTACCAGAGCTTGAAAGAATATATATGCATAACATTGACAATTGTAAATGATTAATAATTTAACAGAATTGGATGTTTATTTTAAATAGGAAGAAAAAACATTACTAAGTTAGGGGAAAAAGCTCCAGCACAAAGAGCAGGTACATTATGTCAGAAATATATCTGTTTCCCATTGTATCTTTTTTCATTCAATACTATTATTTATAGATTTCGTTCAAAATAAGTATGTTTGGTAAATTGGATCAAAGCTAATAGAACATTGTGAATCAGATGTGTCCAAATAGCCCTGCCTTATTTCAATATTTAAAGTCAATTTTTATTAGTTAAATATTATTAACTATCTACTCTGTTTTTAAAAACATTAAGCATATTTGAAAATAAAATATGCAAAGTAATTTTCTTCTTATTCTATTTTATTTTAGAGAAAAATATTTGATATATTTTATTCTAGAGAAAATTTGATTTATAAAGAATGTATTTTCAGCTGGCCGCAGTGGCTCACGCCTGTAATCCTAGCACTCTGGGAGGCCAAGGGCGGGCAGATCGTTTGAGCTCAGGAATTCGAGACCAGCCTGAGCAAGAGCGAGATCCCGTCTATACTAAAAAAAAAAAAAAAAAAAATAGAAATAAATTAGCAGGACAACTAAAAATATATATACATAAAATAAAATTAGCTAGGCATGGTGGCGCATGACTGTAGTCCCAGCTACTCGGGAGGCTGAGACAGAAGAATGGCTTGAGCACAGGAGTTTGAGGTTGCTGTGAGCTAGGTTGATGCCATGGCACTGTAGATAGGGCAACAGAGTGAGACTCTGTCTCAAAAAAAAAAAAAAAGGAATGTATTTTCCCCTTCTATTCATAATTTTAAAGAAAATATTATTGTAGGGCCGAAAACCTACAAAATCTACAATTTACAAAAGATCAGTTATCTGAATTTTATTTAGTTTATATGTTTCTGAAAAGAAGACATCCTTTCTTGTTTGTCTTCATGTAAATCATTGTGAAATTATTCATGTAGGCAAGATTCAGCTAAATTTGTCACTAACTTGGTTAAAAATAGCGTGAAAATTGTTTTTGATTTTTTAAAAAATTATGTTTAAATACAACAGATTTTAATTGTAATTTGGAAGGAAAATTTTTGAATGACAAAGAATAGTAATGTGGAATATTTTTAGTCTAAAAAATTGATTAACGGTAGACCTAAAATAAATCTAGCCTAACACTACAGCAGAAAACAGGAGAAATATTCAGAGTGGTGTTAAAGAAAAAATTGTTCAGTGTTACTTGTTAAAGCATGGTATGGAAGACTTTATACAGTACCATCAAAATGGATAGGACCACTGCATGGGGTCTTGCAGTGGGTAAGAGTGATTGGGGTCAAATCTTAATACAACATGGGCTAGTGGGAATTTATAACCAAGGAGCAGGGTGGGGGTGAGTGAATAAGGGGTGTAAGGGATTCTGGCTAAACCTACCTAACAGGATTCTTGTTAAAGACAAGCCAGGATGATCAGATATCACCTGGGGGATGGTGGCGGAAGAAGAACCTGATCATATATTGAGGATGATCAGATATCTCAGATATCGTGGATGGGGGGTTCTGGCTATATTGATTTAGCAGGATTTTTTTGCTAAAACTGGAGTTCACAACGAAGTGTACAGATGGGCCTAGGAGAGGTTTCTGAAGCCTGACTAAACTTTGGTCAAGCAAAGAATTTTTGCTAATGGGTACAAAAATCATTTAATCTCCACTTATTTATTTAGCAAATATTTATTATAGGTAAATAAAAGCAGTTGAAATTCATTAATTCATCCATTCAATACTTAATGAGCACCAATCTAGTCATTGGTGAAGAATATAATTCTGAAGAAAAGAAACAAAATCCTGTCCCTCGTGAAGTTTACATAATAATGGAAAAACAGACCAAACTGAAGAGTAAAGAAATATGACAGTATTTGGTTTAACAGTTAGTATATTGAGAAAAAATTAAGCAGACTAAGAATTCTGTGAGAAAGGCGTATAGAAGAAATCATTGGAGAAAGCCTCACTTACCACAAACAAATGTTTAATTTTATAAAAATATTATGGATTATTTTTTTTGCCTTTCTTAATTTCCTCATTATTAATAAAAATCAGGATCATTTAATTAATTGCACACTATTTTATTTTCTTTGTAAATTCTCCAGTGTCTTAAAGTGCATGTTCAATTGAAATTATTACACTACAGCTTTGATACATTCCGGAGTGAGTCGTTATCACCAGCCCCACACAAAGTGCTTTCCCCTCCATCCTTATTTCCTTCCACTGCCCTCTTCTTCCTCCCCACACTTGTTCGCCCTCAACAACCCCTTGATGTTTGCATGGACACAAGTACACTAATATGCTACTACTTTCTATCTCAAGACTTTTTTTTTTTTTGAGACAGAGTATCACTCTGTTGCCCTGAGTAGAGTGCTGTGGCGTCAGCCTAGCTCACAGCAACCTCAAACTCCTGGGCTCAAGCGATCCTCCTGTCTCAGCCTCCCGAGTAGCTGGGACTACAAGTTCACACCACCATGCCCGGCTAATTTTTTCTAAATATTTTTAGTTATCCACCTAATTTCTTTGTATTTTTAGTAGAGACGGAGTCTCGCTTTTGCTCAGGCTGGTCTCGAACTCCGGAGCTCAAAAAATCCATCCGCCTCGGCCTCCCAGAGTGCTAAGATTACAGGCTTGAGTCACCGCGCTCCGCCTGTCTCAAGACTTTTGAACTTACTTTTTTTTTTTTTGCCTTTCCTGGGGTGCTTTTCTTCCAGGTATTTGGGTAGCTCTCCCCAAATCCACACCCCAATTTCTTTCAGGTCTCTGTGATTTCTGTGTTATTATAACTAAAATAGGAGTCATGTCACACTTATTCCATACACTGCTTTTTTTTAATTATGCATTTATCTCTCCACGCTTATGTTCAGCTCAGCCAGAAGCATGGTCTTTCTTATTGACTGTTATTTTCTCACTGTCTAGCACATAGTGGGTATGTGCTATATACTCACTATATACCCACACTGAAATTTTGATATGAGGATGTGAGGAATGTCACAGATAAAACGGAAACTCCAATAGAGCAATGTATTTTTCTATATTCACCAAAAGACTGCAAGTCCCAAAGGACTGACTACATCTATGTATTTCTTATATAAAAAAGACTTAGTACAGAACTTTATACACAAAGAAAGACAACTTACTATAGATAATCTAAGGAAAAATTAGACTTAGTAGGACAACTGCAAAAATCAGCCAAAAATATTTTTTGTTTAACTCACAGAAAAATAATTTTCTATTAAAGACAGATGAAATTGAGAAAAATAACAGAATGAAAAATCATGTAAAATTATAGATACTGGGTTATAGATTGAATGGAAGAGAATCAAGAAGACCATGAAATAGAATTAATGAGATTGCCTAAATAGGAAAGCATATCATTACTTAGTGTTAAAAAACGAATATAAAAATCCTCTTTTAAGTTTTATTTTACTAATATATTATACTTAAAAATATTAAATAAAATTGACCAGAATCCCAATTAAGTAAATTGGAGTCCTTTTTTTAGAAGAATAGTGACAAATTTACCATTTTTATGTTAATAGTACCATTTCCTTATTGCCATAGCTACTCCTATAAATTAGTAGTTTTCAATTTTTTGCATATAAGTAAAAGGGTATTTTCTATATTTTTATATTGCTTAATTTTGAAAAAGTTAAAATTAACTATATTTTATGTAAAATAGTGCCAATATAAAACTATTTATTGCCTATGAATTTGAACTTGAGTAAAACCTATATTGTTAATCATAAGAAAATTTTTCCTTATGATTATTTAAGTCAGGAAAGATTTCATGTCAACGGAGAGTATAATGTGGGGATGATCTTGGGATTTGCATAATAATTGGTCTGATAGCCATGTGGTACTGTACAGAGCTATGTATACTGTTGGTAATGAATATAATGGCCATGCTCCCTGAGATCAGTATAAAACCATGATGAAATTGATATTTTCATTCTTTAAGATTTATAAGTAACCATATTGGCTAATGAGCTAATTTAGATAAGCTTTAAACAAGAATATAGTCACATTAATGGCAATTATTAGAAAACAGAAAAATGAAGCTTTTTAGTTTCCATTTCAAGTTTTAATTAAGAATTAGAAGACAAGTTGTTTGACTTATATGACTAAGTTTCAATGTATTTTTATATGTTTTCATATATGTAAAACAGTTTTAGAAGTGTTATTTTACATAAAAATATCTCCAAAGGATATATTTCCAAATATCATTTAAGTAATGACTATTCTAAAATATGTATTTAAACTAGTGAAAACGTGGCACAGTTATGAGTATTATATAACAATTAAGCCCTGATAAATGGAATGAATCAGAGCAGATTGTATATGAAAATAACATCATCTAAATTAAGGCTGATTCTTAAGGTATTATTTCTGATTTATATAATTGGGAAACTGATGCATGGTGTTCCATGATTATTTTCCTTTGTCAATATGTAAAAATATTTGATACTAACAAATAGACAAATAAAAACATTGTTTTGAACATCTCATTGTTTGCTACTTCAGCCATAAAATTTACATAATAAAATATTTACAGATAATATTGTCACTTACACATGAAATATTAGAAAATGGCATTTTTTTAGGTTTAGAGATGTGTAGTAGATTTCAATATAAATCTAAACAGTTGAAAAGCAATTTCAGTGATAAGTATAGAATTATTTACTATTTTTAAATTTAACTAAAATAATTTTTTTTCGATCTGGGCTAATTCATCAGCAAAACATATTTTAAAATAGCGTGGCAACTTTGTAGTTTACAATTTTCAAATATGCCTATGGATTTTCCTGAGTCGTGTGACACTTTATTTTAACAGTGTCTTTCCTTTCTAGCACTTTCTTCCTCCACCTCCCAGGAATGGCAAGGGACAGGTCATTCATGTAAAACAAAGTTTCTGGTTCATTCATCTTTAAAATCTATTCTTTTTAGCTCCTGACACATAGTAGGTATGCAACAAATGTTGAATGTATAAACAAATCCAGCTTTATCTGCTATTATCTATCAAGGAAATCTTTTCAGAAAAATAACTAGGAATATTTTTCCAGGTCCGACATACTAGTCAGTCCATTGACAATTATATAAATTACATAGAAATTGCAAATGTATTTCAAAATACTGTTAACCACAAAGTTTTACAAAATATTCTTCCAATGACTTTTAAGCATAAAGGCTTAATAATTTATTAATATTAATAGTATAATAAAATCTCTTCAATGAGAAATATCAGAAAGTATTTACATCTCATGATACAGAGTTAACTACTGCAATATCAGGTTTACTTTAAAATAAATTAATATAACTTGCCCTCTATGGTTTCCTGTTTCTTCAACAAAGAAAATGGAGAATTAATTTAACACCTCCTTGATGACTGGGGGTCATTATCATGAACCTCAGTTAAGGGACATTCTATACTGTGAGAAATACAATGGTGACTACAGATATTGATGGTAGGAATCCTATTATCAAGTTTGAATAGCTTGATGTAATTAGGTGTGGGATACATCACAGAGCAGCAATTATTTTTTCTTCTTCCGTATCTTAGTCACTTGCTTTTGTTATCATTATTTCCTAAGCCTTTGTAATTCAGTAAAGATGACGCTTAGAACTAGAGTTTGAGTATTTTGATTGAACACAGGACATTTGGCAGCATTGGAAAAGTTGGTAAGTAAAACAAAATATGAAGGAAGCCATAATCAGAAAGAAATTCTGAGGATAATACATAATCTTCTCCATAGCTTTGGTTTAATACATTACCCGATACAATGTCCTCTAAAAGAGTGAAAATTTCCCAAAACACTGGCACCTGGATGTGGTGCCAGATGTTTTATTTAACAGTTTTAAAACTAAAAACCTATTCATTGCTCTTTTGAGGATTTAACCACAAAATGACTCATTGCAAAGAAGTGAGACAGACAAGAATATCTATTTTACATTAAATATAAAAGGAAATTTTTGGTAATTTTAATCCATTACTGTAATAGGATTATTTTATATAATAGATAATAGATAGGCACACATATTCATAAACTCATAACAAATGTACTTTATCATAAAGATAATTGGTAAAAAAAAACCCTGTGTAATAAGACTGATATATACAAATGTTGTTAAAATGGCTTTTAAATATTTTAATGTGATTTTTTTAAATCCTTTAGCTTATTTCTTATACATTTAAAATTTTTAAACACACAAACTGTATACAAATAGTGGAGAATGTCACTTTTTAAAAATATTACTCATGATCAAACAAATATTACTTAGGGCATCAAAATACCTCACTTCACTGTTTATCTAATTAAGTGCATACGTGCTGGCTTGACCTGCCTTTGACTTGAGTAGACCACCTAAAGTCTCAGATTTCAGTTTTCTCTTCCCTTAAAGGCCTTCCAGTTAGAATAATTTTTTTTTTTTAATTCCTAGGAGATACCTTGAAATAAATTTACTTTTTTCAAAAAAACCTTGCTCTTCTTTAGCTTCAGGTGTTTACTCATGTCCCTTCTTCGTGGAATTGATTTTACCTGACATTTTTGGGGGAGCTAACACTGACTCTTTCTTCAATACACAAAGAAGCACTGCTATAATCCCAAATAAGTAACTCTTTAATTTGTGGGCTTCTTTGATAAATCTATTGCTCCCACTCCAGCTCCTTTACCAAATCATGCTGCACTTATCTGCTCTCTTGGTTTAATCATCTTGAAAGCAGGGCCTTGCTCACATACTGCCCAGATGTGTCCTGGGTCATTTTTTATAATAGTCATTGTGTATGTTTTAAGCTTTTATGTTTCTTTCCGATTATAACATACTGAACATATAACAAATGCATTTTGATCATATTCTTCAAATATTATAAAATCGTTATATCTATTCTCATTATAAAGGTATTTACTGAAAATTGTTCCGTCAGTTGATTTTTCAGTTCTATTAAAGATTTATGTGCCTTGCAACAGGAACATAAAACTCTCTGTACTCTAGTGTTTTTCCTAGTCTTCAGTTCCTGACACCCACTGAATTTAAGATGAAGATTGTACCTGTCAGTAATAAGATATTAAATATAAACTTAATATCAATGAAGGTAGGTTTTCATAAAGCGTAAGCCATTTTAATAATAATGATTAAGATTATTTTCTTCCTAAATTTGTATGTTACTTTGTATGTTACTTTGTCCTTTCCAAAAAAAAAAAAGCTTGATGGATGAAAAACAATGGTAGTTTTCTAATGATTTTTGCTTGAAAAATAAAATAAAATAACACTAAGAAATAAAATAGACATCATCTGTAGGGCTTTCCAGTTTTGTCTGTTGTTGTTTCTGTTGAAATATCACTGGCCTCTGAAATCTGTGTTCTGAGAAGGGTTTTTTTAGAGCAGATGCTAAATTTTACTCCGGGAGTTGACTCTTTGTGGGTCTAATCACAGGCAATGTATCTAAATCTTTCCTTTAGAAGTAGGTCTCTACGTGATAAATACATGGATGTGAATAGGAAATAACGCTTTTCAAGTAGATTTGTACTGCTTACAGTTGTAATATGGATCTTATTTTCAAAAGAAAAGAGCAGTATCTCTTTTAGTTCAAAATGAGTAATTTGTGGCCTTGAGGCCTACGTGAGGCAAGCTTGCATTCCAGCACTATTCCTTGACTGCGATCTCAGGTGTCTACTAGGAGCCTTCCTAGCGTTTGCATTAGGCACCATTTATGCCTTGCAGCCACTCAGGAGCTCAGTGAGAGAAATCACATCATGATTATGTGTTGGAAAAATAAAACATCATGTAAAGGATGGAGAAATACTGCATAGACTATAATAAAAAGGAATATAAAATTCCTTTGAAATATTAGCAAATTCAAGCAATATACCACTAACAATCATGTTGCATCATTAACCTTTTGCAATTAAAACATTATTACCCTTTCTAATATAGATTTCTTTAATTATCATTCAGAAGAAGAAATCCTTATATTTCATATGTACAAGAGAGCAGTTATGTTGACTAAGATAATTTAACAGGTGATTGTAAGATACTTTTGAACTAATCCGACTTACTGTATCTAATGATTTATTTCAATTGACTTAGCACTTACCTTTGTGACTATGAAATTACTGCTGTCACTAGTGGTTTAAGCTGAAAAGGGAAAACTCAGAGGAAAACTATTCCTACTTCACATAGTATATATATATATATATATATGAGTTTTAAAGTATTTTAAGCACCACAAGTAGTAAAGTCAATGCATTTAATGTACATAAACTAAACTCACAAGTTTAAGCCAACTAATTACTTTTCTTAATTAGATATTAGACAAAAGCAAATGCACAGAAGTTTGTCTCTAATTAAAAAATTATCCTGATATCTCTAAAAATAAATATTTACTAATCAATCATAAAATAATGTTTAAAAACTAAAATCTTAGTTCTTAGTATCACTATCATTATAACATTATAACAAACTTGTTCCAAATCCCAATTTTATTTTCAGCTTTGATAAACATGGTTTTAATAAGTCATCCTGGAACACATGCTTTGCTCTAGAGCTGTGGCATTTATTCACATGTCTCTCTAGCTTCATTTACTGCTCAGAGTCTTTTTGCTATTTTTGTGCCTCCATCATCCCCAATCAAAGAGATTATTATAGCATTGCTTCTTCAATTCCAGTATATGAGTTTCCTGCTACCACTTTTTTTCTTTTTTTTGGCAAAAACCAAAGTAGAGAGCAAAAAAGTCCTCAAGATAGATTCACACCCTATGAGAATCATTTCATCTTATCAAAAACAGACTCTTTTTCAAATCCCTGCCTCTTTTCTGAGAATTTCTATTCCACTGATGGATAGCTACTAAGGCGAATTAGAGGCAGCCAGTTATTTAAATGCAATAGCTTTTCTGCAATTTCTTCAGACTCCTAAGGGCAAACTACAATTTATATTAAGTCAAGGATTTTTTAAAAAATTTAACTCTCTGCATGGTGCTTTGCTAGTTATATAGTCCTTTTAAAGATCCTTCAAGGGGCTAATAGTCTAGAAAAAATAGAATATGAATTTTAGTAAAAACCATTCACTTATGATTTAATAAGGCAAGAGATGTAAGGGAAATTAAGGACAGAGTCAATAATAATAAAAAAAACAAGTTAATATTAGTTAAGGAGATTTTGTTCCCAGATAAAAAAGAATTTGCTTCATTTCTAACATTGGTAAGATATTTTTGTATTACAGATTTTTTTTTAACAAAATATTCCTCTGATTAAAGCACTCCATAATCAAAGTTGATGTTTCTTGTTCTATAAGCGGCATCAATAACAATGCAATGTAGGAATGAAATAAAGAAATCTCAATATTGTGCCCTTGCTCAGACCTTAATTTGGGGCTGGATTAGGATATTCATTACTAACAGTCAATGCAAATTTCAATTCCAAAATACGTTAATCCCTGTTCTCTCACAGAGCTGTGGTCTTGGTTTTATAAATAAGGTATGATAAAGGAAAAGAAAAATAGAAAGGCAATTAATAGTTTCCCTAGCATTTTGAAATATAAAAATTTTGTTTAAACAGAGCAAGACCTTTAGGGTACAAACTAGAAATTTTGCTGAAAATGGATAATCACCTAATTCTTTTCTATATTCTATTAACCCTAAAACCAGACCTTTTGCCTTTAAAAAAGTCATTTGCCTTGCAACCGACTTTCACATTATCTATTCATTAATTCATTTATTCTTTCGTTCATTCGTAGAACAAATATTTGAGCTCCAATGTACCAAGTATGTATAGGATTTGATAACTAGCCTCAAGTATCTTAAAACACAGTTAGGAAAACTCACAGGTATACACATTAAAGATTTGTATTAAGATTTATATGTGACTGCTAAGTAAACACATGCTCTAGAACATACTACTCTATTAAATTTAGTCCTGGAACTCCTCATGAACCTAATATGTAAAACAAGTGAGAATGGAATTGTTTTAATTAAAGCTTAGGTAAGAGTCCTGGAATCACATGTCTCCATTTCCATTAGGCTCCCGGGACAAGCTTTTGGATCATCTGAGGAAAATTAATGAAAGAAAGGACTATTTACAAAAGGATAGGCATGGTGGTGTAAGGGAAACAAAAAGAGACAAATCTATTTCATGGAGCTGTTCCCACCCTGGGCCAGAAGAGGTCGGAGGAAGAAGCAGTTACTAGCTATTGGAACCTGAAGAGGCCAGATGTGGAGAAGGCCTATGATGAAGGATCACTTTAGTTTTCACGAAGTGATTCTGTGGTAAAAATACCTGGGATTAAATACTTGACTCTCCTCACTTCCCTCCCTGCCTCTGACAGAGTGCAAAGAAGGAGTAAAAAGGGTGAAGAAAAGCAGCGATGGAGAGACTAACGGTTGTGCAGAGCACTAGCAACATTTCTCATCAGATTATTAGATACATGGTTTTATTCTGAAAGGCAAAGAATAGGTTTCTGATTCTCTAAAAGTTCTGGCTATGTAGCTGCTGAGACCTTTTTCTTCCTTCTTTACTTTCTTCATGTTCTTAAAATAAAACTACTTGTTTTTAGCCTGAACATTTCTTCCTTCTTAGAGACTGAAAGAGTTGACAACTGTAGTTTTTGTCTTCAGGAGTTAACTATCCTGGCAGTAGTAAACCTAGTCATGTTTTGAGGAAGGCTGTGGTGAGGATGTGAATGCCAAGGGGCAAGCAGCGGTGCTTTGCATCTTGTAAATCTTCAGGGCTCTGTATAATTGTTAGATAGGTAATGAGGGATTCCGGATCCCACAGGGAAAAAAGTGGGTGCTGCTGTCCCCATTTTGATCCTGACCCACTCTTATTCTCCTTACCTGGGGGAGGAGGGAATACCTTACAAATCCACCAATCAGAACTTGGCACGCCAGATGCAAAAGAATGCAGAGGACTCTCTAGCCCACAGGTCAAGCGGCATGGGTACCATAGAGTCCGGAAATTGACCTAGAACAACCTGCCTGCGTAGTTGAGACTCAGGTCATGTGACTCCCAACTGTCCAATCAAAGTGGTTCCATGGTGACCTCTGAACCACAAGGGAGGTCCCTATCCGGGCACTATAAAATAAGATGCAGACCATACCCAATCTCTCTCTCTTTGTGCCCTTCCTTTTGCTTGCCCTGCTGCGACAGTGAGTCTGGTCATCATCTGTGGTGTACGTACCATGCTCTGTCTTGTTTCTTGTTCTTGCCCTATAATCCTATCTTTCTCTCCTAAATAAACCTCATTTCCGTGCTTGTCTAACTTTGGCGTGTCTAATCATTCTTCGGCCATGATGAGCGCTCAAAGAACCGACAGTTTCAGACTAAAACCTGACATATTAACTTAAATTTTCTGGAGTGCTTTGCTGTGTCCTGGTCTTACATTCTCTTCTTCACCTTCTCATATAGATCGTACAGAAAGGAAACCCAAGTAGCTGCATTTACTCACCCTTTCACTTTCTCCCCTAGTTCTAGAGCATCCAGGGCCTCCCTGCAGGAAATTCATTCCTTGATAGCCCTACAGCATGTCTAGTTGCCTGTGGGCAAGAAACTGACTGAGTTGTTAACCTGGTTTGCTGCCTGTAGCTTCTTTGTGTTTTCCTTTTGTTGGTTAAGGTTATCTTTCAACATTTTAGTTTTTACTTTCTGTTTTTTTAAAATAATTTTAATATTATTTCATTCACTTATCCTCATGCCAGGGTTATCTTTCTAATACCAAAATCTGATATATTTATTACTTAAAAACCCTCAAAAATTTTCAGCACCCTGCATTTTCATTTTATGTTTACTTGTCAGCTTCCCTCCAAGCACTGTGAAATTCCTCAATTTTTAAATATACAACACTTAGTATAATGGCAGGTCCTAATTACATGCTTGACATGATAATAAATGAATTATTTAAAAAATATGAATCTTGAACATTTTCTTTCTATAAATATGTGCTGTAGTGTAGCTCAGTTGTGCGCTTCCTATGACAATGTATAATATTTTTTTAAAAAGCAAGCATGGACAACATTTGAAAAATAATCCCAGAGACATAGCTTCTCTAATGTATGTGCCTCTGAAATTTTAATCTTGTTCACCATCTTAACCCCAAGCCTGAAAGTTAGAATGGTGATTTTATGTTAACATAAGGGCTCATTATGAGTTTCTGAAGTATTGTTTTTTTTTTGTTTCATAATATAGCATAATATATGGCTCTCTAATAAAGCATAGTGTTTCTTAGCAGAATTATTGAACAGAAAGATTTTTTGAGGTTATGTATTAGGCTTAAGAGCTGAATTCTAGAAAAGGTCCTCCCCAGGACCACCCAGATATACAAGTTTAACCTCAAGTAGGTTGGGAAAGCAGGACTTAGTCCATGTAGCAACTATGGAAGGAAGCATAGAAAACCGAGTGTTTGTCTCTAGGTCTAGGCAATACCTGCAAGTTTGAAGATGTCTTAGCACAACGTAAGCTCTTTATACTGTAAACCTTTCACACCAATCTGGTTTAACTTTTATGACAAAGTTGTGAGTTGTTTTTTAGCTGCCATGGGCCCCTAGGTTGAAGGTCATATAACCTGGGCATGCCCAGATGAACCAAGTATGCAACCATGGGTGGAACCTAAGTCCTTGGTCCAAGGAGTAGGGACTAAATTATGCAGCAGACACCACATGGCAGGACCTAACAGCCAATAAGACTGAGCCCTGGCATCACCCCATGACAGGGTCTGGTTAGAATACATTGCTTGGCATCACCCCAATACAAGATCCTATTGTTACTTTCTGACTATAAAACCAATCCAACCCTTTTGTTCAGGGACACAGTGCTTTGGTAACTATCCCTGGTGTGATCCTTACTTGTGTCAAGTGATAAAAATCACCTTGCTATAACCAACTTGGATGTTTCTATTGACTTGGTATCTGCCAAGGGAACGAACCCCTCCATTTGAGAGGTAACAATATCACTGATGGAGACATCTTAAACACACTCACACACACACATAATGGAAAATGCATTTCACAGGGACATTTTTAGTTCAAACAGGTGTGTTTTGAAAACAACTTCACATCACTACTGCACTGATATTTTTCCTCTTGACATAAGCCACTGTGTTATATAACAACACACACTCCAGTATGTTCACTAGTATACACTCACAAACTATTTATTCTTTAATAAAGATATATATTCAGTTAACTTAACTGACTGCAACTAGGAGAGGAAAACGTGTAATTAAACAATCATTTTCTTTTGTTTAATTCTGTCAAAAGTTAATATATTTCAATTACACTAAAGAACATTTATAAGCTGTAAGTAAGTGTACTTAGCTTTAAACTTATACATTTTAAACAAGAAAGCAAAGCAAGATACATTTTTTTATTCTGCATGGTTAATGTACAAAATATCCCCATTTCCCTTGAGGAAGATTATTATAATCTAAAAGACACTTTAATGAATACTGAATATTAAAAACATTATGTGATACTATTTAAGTGGATTGAATAGAAATGAAAACAAACATATATTCTTCAAATTTTCAATAATTAAGAATATATCATAGCATATGAAGAAAAATGTTTTGACTTATTTTTAAATTCAAAATTCTTCTGGTTGTTCGCCACAGGGAGTCCTTAGAGGTGAAAAGGTAATCAGGTTACTACCAAAAGAAATGTGTCTGGAATGTTCTTGATGTCTCCCCTCCAGCTGAGTGAATGGATTACTGCAGTTTAGGCCTGATGAATCAAAAAGGTGGCATTCATGTTGTGGCTGAGATATCTGTCCTTCATTTGTTTCAAGTGATGAGACCTCTTTTATTGGAAGGCATCTGGATTTTTAGTAATAGCTTCATCATGATTTAAGACATGTTCTTCATTCCAAACTGTTAGAGAACTCAAAGGACATTGTAATTTATTTGAATCTTGCCGTACTGTCTTGGTAGCATAAATTTCACATTTTAGTGCCAAATTTTTTTTTGTTATTTCTTGAGTCTTATCATCTTCTGTTTTCAAAGGGGTCCACTTATAACGGGGTGTGAAGAAAGCACTGGCACTCCTGGGAGTCACGGGTGTTACTTGATAGGTCTTCAGACCATCCGGCGGCTAAAACATAGTATCTTTAGGTGCAAAGAAATTCTTCCTTTTCATTTTTGCAGTTTTTACCTTAGGTAAGTTTTCTATTTTTGATGAGATTCCATCTGTATCTATTCCATTTGTCCTACTAGTTTTTGAATCCAAAGTATTTTCTTCACTATTAACTTTACAAAAATACGCTTGTCAGGTTTTGTTTCTATCATTTTGGTGGGTCTTCTTTTATTTGGTGCCTTTCTTTCTGATTCATTATCATTAGTAGCTCTTGAGACTGGCTTTCTTGCTGTGGTAGATGAGACTGTTCCAGCAATCTGCTTTTCTGCTTGAGTAGCTGATAGAGTCATTCTCACTGACGTGGGCACTACAGGCTCTACAACTCTTTTCTCCTTGCCCAACACTTTATTTTCAGAAGTTTGCCTTTGACCAGGTCATATTGCTCCAATGTCACTCCCATTATCATGTGCTCCATCTGGTCCTTGGCCTTCTGCCTTATAATCTGTACAGAAGGTGAAATAGCCTTTTTTGGCTCAGCTTTCGTAGCATTCTGGTTTGATGAAACAAAATAAGTCATATCAGGTCTATAAAGACCCACTTTAAATACTTCTCATTTAACTTTCTCTTTCTGCTTTTTCAATTTTTGTAGTTGCTTTTCCTCTGTGTATTTTTGGAGCATCTGTTTTCGTTGGTCACCTAGAACAGTTTTCATTGGCCCTATACTTACTTGGCTTGACATTGGCCTTTTCTGGAAGAAGCTCTTGAGATGTCTCTTCTAATTCAACAAGAATTCTACCTTCCAGAGTTGGAATGTTGACATCTTTCAAACCAACGTGTCTATTTTGTTCATATTCCTTGTGTCTGTTTTTTTCCTGAGACAGTGAGTTCCTATGAGCGATTCTAGTTTTAATCATTTCAGTACTTAACTCTTTTCTGTGTCGACTGATAAAATATGATGACGATATCCTGAGGCACCCTCTGGCGTGAAACCTGAACCAAACAAAAAATAAAAGAATCCTAGACCTGGACGACCACCGTCGCCTCTGAGGCAGGAATGTCTCCAGCCTGAGCCTTCACAAAATTCAAACTCAATCATTTTCAATAAACACTTGGTGTTGCTGCTTTGATAACTCTCCATGACTTATTCCCAAATATAAGATGACAATATTCAAATTTTGAGCTTGTACAATACTAGCTCTGCCTCATACACAATTTTACTGCACTTAGTTTTTAAAAAATATTCCAACACCATATCATGACATTATAATTATTTGCTTATATCTCTGTGTCTAAAATTGTGAGCTTCTCAGTGGCAAAGAACATGCCCTATTTATTGCCGGGTTTATCAAAACTAAGGAAAACAGCAGGCAATCAACATGTTTATAGAATAAATGTATAAATTATTGAATGAATGGATAAATGAATAAATAATAAGATGTACTTTAGCTCATAAATTAGTTTCGGGTGTTCAATTATTTTAAAAAGTTTTCAAGCTACACATTGCCTTAAACTTAGGTACATATACTTAAATTCATATATATGTATATGTTTGTACACACACACATATCTGCACAAGATCTGAATTTCTACAATATGCCAGTCATTGGGTTCAGTGCTTTATGTACAAGTTCACTGAACCTCACTGTACATATAAGAGAAGTGATCCAGAAAGACCAGAAATTTACTCCAAGTCACTACCTCAAAAGTGACTTGCAAACTATGATTGCATGATTTCCAGGCCTATGATATTTTTTATTACAGAATGATTTGTAAGTTAAATATTCTCCACTAATAGTATACACTAAAAAAACAACTCTCCCCAAACTCCATCAAAGATAATTGTATTAATATTTGATAATACAGGAGACCAAAAAAACAAGGATAGGTCAAAATACAAGTATCATAAAAGTGATCTGTAAAAATAGGTGGATAACATGCTAACTTCCAAGAAACACTGAAAGTCTAAAAATTAATTAAATATAAGTAAGTGTGCTTCTAATTTATAATATTCTTATTATATACCTTGAAACCTTGAAGTGATAAATCCATTTCATAAAGATAATAGAGAGATTTTAAAGAGAATCGAAGCAGCAGAAATGTTATTTATTTTTATGAGGAAAATGCAGAAGCAAGAGTATTGTAATAGCTACTGAAGAGAAGGAAAATATTCAATAGCTATATATTCTGTTTTCAAGTGACATCTGACATTTTAATTTTGGATGAAGTATGAATTGAATTGTATCATTGTGTTGTATTATTAACTTTTAGTTGAGCACCTAATATGTACCAAGATTTCTACTATGTAATAATATATAGCAGTAAAATAAAAATAAATGTCCTTGTCCTAATAGACTTTAGACTTTATAATTAAAGATTTTCATTAAATAAATGACTACACTAATTTGTGATGAATAGCCTACTAGGAAATATACATGATATTATAGGAAATAAAAGTGGGGAAATAATAAGAGTCTAGGAGTCAGAAAAACTCTCTCAGCAAAGCAAGCATTTAAACTGAATGTTATAGGACCTTACCTTCCATGGCTCCCACGTTATTAGACATCACCCTAAACAACAAGACATATTTATACAAGTTTCATCTATATTCCCATCAACACCTAACATGAATCACTAATGATAGCTCCTGACATCTGTGCAGTGCCAGTTTAGTCATCTTCTAAGTGAAGAAGCATGTACGAGGCAAAAATCACAAAGTAGAGAATTCCAGAATATGCCTGTCTTCCTCATTCTAGAACTTCTCCCTGCCTATGTTTATGCTTCCCTGACTGAAGTTCAAAGGCCTCTCCTTCTCCCCAACAAAGAAGCATTGTTGGCTCTACGCTGTAAAATCTCTCTGCCCTTAAAAAAGATTAAGTGAATTTGACCACTTCTTCTGTGCCCATATATAAAGCAAAAGGGAGAAACATTCCCCCACACCATGCTTACCATATTCATGAATATTATCTATCTGTCTACTTGTCTATTAATTATCTATCACCTTTCTATCTATCTAGAGATAAAGGTGACAGAGGGACTCAGTGTGATAGGAGAATGACAAGGAGACAAGCCAACAGTACATGCACTGCTGACAAATGGGACTTGAATCTCACCTCCAGCCACACAGATGTGCAGATATGTCTAGTCCTTTGTCCATGCTATTTTTAAAAAATTCATTGAGGTATGATTGACATACACAGAGCAGTACATATTTAATGTACACAATGTGATGAGTTTAGAGATGGTGTACACCCATGAAACCATCACCACAGTCTATGCTATAAATACATCCATTACTGCTAAAGTTTCATCTGGCACTCTGCATTCAATGCTATCATCTTGTATTCTGGATTTCAAGATCAAAATCAAGTAACATCTCTTTATTGTCTACCATATTGCTTACCAAAACAGAGCAGCATTTTATATAAATGTGGCTTAAAGGAATGTAAATGGTTGTACTTTTTGATTCATTTCATTTTAATTCTCAGAGAACAGCCTCCTAAATATTCCTTCTCAACTTATAAAAACATTTTGAAAATAAGTCATGCCAATTAAAAACTTAGTCCTTTTTAAAAATGAAATGTCAATGTCGGTGGAACCAATACTACCTATGACATCAATGCACTAAAGGCATGCTACGAAGATAAGCAAGAAGGTTATCTTAGGCAGGGAGATAAGATCTCATTCTAGTCCCACATACGACAAAATTCAACCTACTTCAGACATATAGGTTTTTCCTCATTTGCAGATATTAATGATTCTCTTTAGGAAAAATGTATTCATTTCGGTATGATCATCAGTATTCGTCACTAATCCATACATCCTGAGGCTGAATATAAGTTATGGATTCCATTATTATAACAGCTCTTTTGTGTCAATCCTTGCCATCACTATCATTTCTTTATATCCTTGGCTCCTTGACAGTTTGGTTGGTACGTTATCAGCAATTGAGAATTTTCTTCACAACCACTTCATACATTGATAGGGATTTCTAAAGATAGCTCTATTGATCCATCATGTGAGCAAAACCCTTAGGAAGCAGAGAAACTGTAATTTCTACAGTGCTGTATTTATTTGAAAGACAGACAGAAGATGTCGACTTTTATCTTTCTTAAAAATTTCCTCCATCTTAACACAATGATTTAAATATCAGTTAATGGCATAAATGTTCTTATCCTCTAAATAATTCATGGAAAAAAATCCTATGTAAGTATAACCTTTGAATGAATATGTGGTATAAGAAGTAATATGTTATTTATTCTTGTGATAATTCTACTATACAGACACAAAGGCAATTATATTGGAGAAGATAAGAAAATGAAAAAAATATATGAAAAAAGGAGCAAAACCAAAGTAAGATAATTTTGACAATGCTGAAAACTAGCTTTGAATTCACTTATTAATTTATGTTGTTAATCTATGTCAGAATCTCATCATCACCAGTGATTGGATTCCCATAACTTACTGACAGATAAAACTGCTTTCAGTTTTTCTCACTTCCACTGTTCTTTTTTGCTTTTATTTCAGTATATTACAGGGGTAAAGATGTTTAGGTTACATATATTGCCTTTGCCCCCCCGAGTTAGAGCTTCAAGCATGTGTATCCCCCGGATGGTGCACACTCACCCATTAGGTGTATATATACCCATCCCCTCTGCCCCTTCCATTTGCCTGACACAAGATGAATGTTGTTACTACATGTATACTTAAGTGTTGATCAGTTAATATCAAATTGATGGTGAGTACATGTGGTGTTTGTTTTTCCATTCTTGGGATGCTTCACTTAGTAGAATGCATTTCTGCTCTATCCAGGATAATACAAGAGGTGCTAGATCACCATTGCCTTTTGTGGCTGAGTAGAACTCCATGATATACAAATACCACATTTTATTACTCCACTTATGTATTGATGGACACGTGGGTTGTTTCCACATCTTTGCAATCTTGAATTGTGCTGCTATAAACATTCTAGTACAGATGTCATTTTTATAGAATGTCGTTTTTTCCTTTGGGTAGATGCCTACTAATGGGATTGCTGAATCAAATGGTAGTTCTACTTGTAGCTCTTTGAGTATCTTCATATTACTTTCCATAGAGATTGTGTCAGTTTGCAGTCCTACCAGCAGCGTATGAGTGTTCCTATCTCTCTGCATCCATGTCAACATTTATTGTTTGGGGACTTTTTGATAAAAGCCATTCTCACTGGAGGTAAGTGATATCTCATTGTGGTTTTGATTTGCAGTTCCCTGATGATTAGAGATGTTGAACAGTTTGTCACATGTTTGTTGGCCATTAGTCTATCTTCTTTTGAAAAGTTTCTCTTCATGTTCTTTGCCCACTTTTTGATAGGGTTGTTTGATTTTTTCCTTGATGGTTTTTCCTGAGTGCTATCTAGATTCTAGTTGTCAGCCCTTTATAGGATGTGTAGCATGTGAATATTTTCTCCCATTCTGTAGGTTGTCTGTTTGCTCTCATAATAGTTTCCTTGGCTGTGCAGATGCTTTTTAATTTGATCAGGTCCCATTTATTTATTTTTGTTGTTGCTGTGATTGCTTTTGGGGTCTTCATAAATTCTTTGCCTAGGCCAGTGTCTGTAAGAGTTTTCTGAACATTTTCTTCTAGAATTTTTACAGTTTCATGACTTAGATTTTAGTCTTTTATCCACCATGAGTTGATTTTTGTGAGAGATGAGAGGTGTGGATCCTGTTTCAGTCTTCTATGTGTGGCTATCCCATTTTCCTAGCACCATTTATTAAATAAGGATTCTTTTCCCCAGTCCCTACGTTAGAGGATGGCGGAGGAGAAAAACTGCCAGCCAGCATGTCTCTGCAAGAAAGGTAGATTTTAGATGAAAATGAAAAAAACAAACAGGCAGACAAACATAGATCAGATTAGGGGTGGAAGGAAGTGTACCTGAAATTACAG
>CAUYSK010049715.1:0-13734 GCA_963575035.1 Avahi laniger | reverse complement strand
ATATTCATATAAATTTATATATAGATATATAGCAACAAAATACAGGTTATCATTTTAACCAGGGCTGCTTGAAATAAGTAAGACTTTGAAGTAATTAGGGGAATGGGGTGTTACCAGGGGATTTCTTGAAGAACCAATTGGGCCAGAAACCTTAAACTTTCCTTTAAAAAAAAAACTTAATTTAAAATTCATGGACAATTTAATTTAAGGCTTAAGAAAATACTAAGATAAGTGTTTTGGGATATGTTTAATTAGAAAGTCCATTGTCTTGTATTTTTATAGTAGTAAAGATTTGCAAACAATGTAGGCATTACATCAGTGGTAAATTGGTTAAACAAATTCTAATACATCCATAAAGTGAATCAGTATGCCATGGAAAGATTAAAAAAAAAATCAGCTTTCAGGGTTATGAACAGTATGATTTTATTTGGAAGACTTGATAGATAAATACATCTGCATCTTCCTTCCTTCCTTCCTTCCTTTTTCCTTCCTTCATTCCTTCTTTCCTTCTTTCCTTTCTTCCTTCCTTCCTGCCTTCCTGTCTTCCATTTTTTCTTGTTAAGAAGAAAATGTGTTACATTTATAATCAAATAAACAAAAAGATGTTTTGGTTTTGATTAAACATTTTTGAACTGTTTTTCTCACACTAGGAAGAAAATAACTCAAAGTATATGAGATGCCATTAGCCCAACAGGGTTTTTTCACAAAGCACAAGTTGAGCCCAAAAAGAAACATGGAGTTGAGGCTTCCTCCCAGAGTCCCATTCTGGCTGGAGAATGTGACAGACTGTATTTTCCAAAGATGGCTGTAGCAATATATTCCCTGCCACATGTTTTTCTTACGGAGTGGCCATTGAGACGTGGGGTCCATGTTGCCTAACCTTAAATCTCAGTGGAACCACGAGTACGGTAAAATGATACTATATGATTTCTGAAGCTGAATTATAAAGATGCTACAATTTCCACCTGGTTCTCTTAGACCACTCACCCTCGGAATCCAACCACATTCTGTGAAGAAGAGACCCTGTGGAAAGGCCGTGTGAGGTCCCAGCCAAAAGTCAGCAACAACTGCTGGATGCGTGAGTAAATGAGCCTTAACTAGATGCCAGGCTCCAGCCTTCGAGGCACCCCAGTTGACGCTGGGTGGAGCATACTGGAAATGTGACTGATGATCTTGACCCAAATTACAGATTTGTGAGCAACATAAATGATGCTGTTTTACATCACTAAATTTTAGGGTCATTTGTTATGCAACAATAAGCAATCGGAGCAAAAAATGAAATCGTACTCTTGATCCATCAATGGCAAAGACCTCTGCAAAGTAGAAACTATAACTTATTGGGAAATAGTTGAAGAGTATCTTACATTAGAGAGTATCCCCACCCCACTGGCAATCTTTTCTTTTATATTTTATATTTGATGAAGAAATAGATTTACATAATTAAAAGGAAAGAAATGTTCATTTGCTGTATAACCAAAATGAAGTAGGTATTTTGCTCAACATTTTGCAGACTTTATCTTATTTAATTTTCACAATAGCCTTATAAGGTAGTTGTCATTGTCCATCAATTTACAGATAAAGAAAAAGGAGCTCAAAAGGAATAAGTAACTTGCCTAAGGACACATAACCAGTAAGTGGCAGAGCCAGAGGTTAAGCCCAGGTCTTCTGGTTCCTAAGACTGTGTTCTCTCTCCTGTACCAAGCTGCTTCCCATCAGGAAATGGGCTGTATGTTCAGCTTTCATATCAAATCTTCCCACTTCACAGTTTCACATATTCGATTAGTCAATAGAATTTCTTTATATAGCCTTATACTAAGAGCACCTTCAAGGTGACAGGGCAAGAATCTGTCCAATTAATAGAGCACATGGTCCTAGAAGGGCTGGTGAGGATATACCACAAGAGGACAATACTGACCCAGCAGACAACCATGACTAAGTAAGATTTTTAAATATTACAGGCAGAGGTACAGCAGATGGGAAGTCAAGGAGCCAGACAGGTCATGACAAGGGGTTTAATATGCTGGGTGGTGTGTGTGGCTGGGGTTTAGTAGGATGTGAGGTCAAGGGGTAGGCAGTGTTTGTCTCTTCAAAAGTGTTTTGGCAAAATTATCTGTCTATCCATTCACCTATCCATCCATTTATTTATACATCCATCTATCTGTCTTTTTATTTAATCCTATATCTACTATCTATCCATCTGTCCATACACATATATATATTAGTACAGATTGAAACCAGTCGTTGAGGCTTCGGCTGGTGGCAGTTTGAGAGTTTCCACTGAGGAAGGGCTTAAGGGCAGCAATCGGATAGGAACAAGGGCAACATGTTGTGCTCATGTTAAGCACAATGCTTGTTTTTTTTCAAAGCACATGTTTATGTGGATGACTTGAGAGACTGAAGTCCATTAAGGTAGAAGGCAAGCAGGGTTTGAAGCACCCCCAAGGCATCCTTTGGCACAGTCACTGGCCTCCTAACGAGACTTATTTACCAATAACAATTCCTTGTTTTTCACCAGTAGCATATGTTTTCATTTAGGAAAAGAACAAACTGGAAGGAGAGCTAACAAGTTCAACTGTAGTTGATGGTGATCATCGGGTGAGCAAATATCTATTCCGTAGTCATTTATTTTAAATAGTAAATTAGTGATTTTATTTGCCTAGAAGGTCACCATACAGGAGAAATGATTTCATTATATCTGTCACCTATGTAGAGAGAATTGGATCTATAATAGTGGAAGTGCTGCTTGAGATGCATGGATGGGCCAGGGATAGAGAAATCGTCACTTTTACATTTTTTCCAGTAGCCACCAGAGTCCCTGATGGGCCCAGGATACGAAGTGGATTCTGTAATTCAGAATATGTTATAGAAAGGAAAATGGACTAGAATCCAGAAGCACAGCCTAAAAAAAGGAATTATAACGTTTGCTCTATCTCTTTCAATAATTTTAGGAAGTTTACATTCTTAGATCTGGTCAACTCTTGTGAAAGTTTCTTGTCCTCCATGCTTTAGCTGCTGAAAACTATTGTTCTGATCTTTCTTATGTCATTTTATCCCAGACCTTTTTTGGCCCTCCCAACTCCATAACTGAAAGTGTGTTTCTGATACATCATGCCCACCTTCCTCAGCCCCTGGGAATCCCATGATTCTGCCATTGGCACGAACTAAGACACCATCTGAAGTGCCCCAAAGGTGGGCCTCTCTTTAACCCCACCACTGAGACCAGGGCTCCAATCTACATTAATTCCCGCTGTTGACCTCCAACAGCCTCATAACTGGGCTTTGCCGCTTAATGTTCCCAATCCTACCACTTCTGTGCTCATATTCTCCCACTGACAGCCAGTTGAAAATGCATTAAGACTAATCATGCCTTTAATTACGAGCCCAGCTTCATTTCACCATGACCCTTCATCTATAATCATGGTGTTTACCCACATATGACTATTAACTCTTTCCTAAACATTTATTTGGCAGATCAATTGCAGAAATGGCCCTAATTCTATCTCTGAATCTATGCCCTTTGCAACATGACTTTGCAGAGCTTCTCTCAAATCTGGGCTTTCCTGTGACTCGCTTGGCTCAATAGAGTGCAATGGAAGTGATGATGTGTCAGTTTGGAGCCTAGACTTCAGGGGACCTTGCATGCTTCTGTTCTCCCTCTTGCCCCTCTGCTTTTGTCATGAGGCTTTGTGTGGGCCAGCCTGTGCCAGGATAAGACCCAGCGAGAAGAGCCAAGTCAGCCCAGCTCTTCTAGCTAAGGCCCCACATCAGTGACCATCCCAGGTCAGCCAAGCCACCCACCTGACCAGCCATTGATCACAGATACGTGTAGGAGCCCTCTGAGCCAGCTCAGACCAGCAGAACTCTCCAGTCAGCTCACATCTGGTAAGAAATACTTTATTAATTTAAGCCATTAAGTTTTGGGATGGTTTGTTAGGTAGCAATAGCTAACTTATACAATGTCCCAAGTTTTTTTTTCCATCTTCTCTTGGCCTATGTTTCCGCTATGCCCCTGCCAAGGCTGTCCTTTACCTCTCCTACCCATCTCTCAAATTCTCTGATGAAAATCTGATACACATTTACCCAGAGAAGTCTTGTCATACAGTTTTGCAAGGGAGCGCATCCTCACTCTTTTTCTTTGCCCTGGGAGCAGAGTTCGTTGGCTTTGACCTATGCCAGGTGGCTTTGCTATACCTCAGGAGTTTTCCGTGATTTTCCCATGCTTACCTTTCCTCGTCTTTAAGATGCTGAGAAGGTTGGCATTAGGCGAACCCCCATTGCCTGTTCCTGTTCAGTGATGCTCAGCTGGAACACAAAGGTCTTCAAGCATCATGGTGGCAGGAACAGCTGAAAAGACAGTGTCTGTTCACTTAGGATTTTATAAAAATCATAGCTCAAAAGGTTAGAAGTAGTCAGATTATGTGTCACATACATGAATGTGTAAGGATGATTGTGTGCTCCTTCTGTTGAACAAACATGCATTGTAAATGGAATAAATAGAAGCACAGACAGAAAAGTCAACAGTAGTTCTCGAAGATTGAATAAATTCTCTTTTCTAAAGATCTGTCCAGCCCATATCTCTTCAAGTATAACTTGCTTTAGAGATTTGCTTTGGCATAAAGCGGAGGAACCTAAATAAACACATCAAGTAGCATCATGTGGCACAAGAAGTGTCTGCAGAAAGCGGAGGTTATTATGAGTGTGATTCCAATCACAAAGGAGACTGAAAGACACGACATCCTGGGGTTTTCTCTTTATTTATTCTCCATGGCATCCAGATCACATTTTCTCAGCCTATAACTCCTTGATACATTTTGTAATTGCCAGGCTGGGAGCCTCTTCAGGCTTGAGCACCAAGCTGTGACTCTGTTGTCTCTGGAGCCATCCCTGGTGGTGGCAGCACTGCAGTGGTACATCCACCAAAGCTTTGTTTGCCAGGGTCCTGGCCCAGCAGCCAGCCTCGGGCTGGGCTAGTCTGGAAAGATGAATGAGCTGAAGCTGAGCTGGCTCACCAGCCAGAGAAAGGTGGGACTGATCTTGAGATGCAGCAGAAAAGGTCCTTCTGATGCACTCTGCTTTCTGGTCCAAAACTGTATTTAAAATGTTAGTGCCCCTCACTATTGCTTTCTGGGCCAAAAAAATGTGGTTCGTAAACAAGCTTCCAGAAATTAAACCCATCCCAACTCCTCACTTGGTGGAAAGATTTGCTTTCCCTACTGACCTCACAACTCTGTGCTTTGCTTTCCTCCTTTAGGAAACTCAGTTTAGCACTTGCATTCTTTTTCCAGGGCAAATCTTCAGGAAGACTTCGTGCTTTACCTCGAGTGGCTTAACTGGTTTATGGGTGCAGGTGCGTATGCTTAACAATTTAAGGACAATTTTCGGTTTCTCTTTTTATTAACAATAAAAAAGGAAATGTAGAAAGTTACTTCATCATTTATGTGGTATTTCTCCTAAAACACTTGAGCTTATTATGAGAAAGGATCAATACATTCAAGTGAGGGACACTCTTCAACTGCAGACTAGGGAACTATGACCACTAAAAGCACTGTATGCTCCTGAGTTGGATCCCAAATACCAGGAAATGTAACCTAGTTATAGAAACATTGGGTTATTTCATGGAATTTAAATACAAATTATGGATTAGGTGACAGTGATAGACAATGCCAACTTCCCTGACTTTGATCATTGTATTGTGGTTATATAACAGAATGGGCTTTTTCTGGAAATATACACACTGAAGCATTTTCTAGACAGGCAACTGTCTTTAATTTACTCTCAAATGATTTAAGTAAAACAGTGTATGTGCATATACTTATGGACAGGTAAACTAAAAGCCTTAGCACAGATTTAAGCTATAATAATTTTCAGAAGTACAAATGCTGTAAACTTACAAAAACATCATTTGAATGGTTAATTACTTAAATTTCTTCTATACTTACAAGTTTTATGAATTTTTAAAAATAAATATTTAAATTTCATTTCAGTCAACATTTACCATCTTTAGTCGGAGGAGCCGAAGGGTACACAAATGAATTTGGCACATGAAAATTAACATAGTTTATGTTTTAAAATATCAGTAAAATTAAAAGTCAAACAGATAAAAATGAGGTGAAAATAATAATATAGATTTCTGAAGAAAAAATTTCACTAACAACATAATTTGGAACAGCAGTTATTTCCTAATTTGCATTACCACCTACTCCTAATCTGCATTGCTATATTTTATATAATTATAAAACATAGCATAGCATAGCAAAACATAGCAAACATAGCATATTATTTTATATAATGCTTTTTAAATTAACACCAGATTATAAACTATTTTGTTTTCATATATTGCCTTAATAGTTACATTTTTAAATATCTGCCTATTCAAAGGTGTAACATTTACTTAGCTGTTATCCTATAGTTGGACATTTGGACGATTTTTAATAGTTTTGAAATAATCAACGTTTACCTTATAAACAGTGTTTATTTGTTTTCACATCTGCTGAATTATTTTTTTAGGATAAATTCCCACAAATGCTATTCCTGAGCCAAAGTGTATAAACCACCTTATGGGTCTAAAGAGTTGTGCCAATTTATATGGGTACTAGCAGAATTTTTCATTAAACATCATGTAACTTCATTAAAAAAAAAAACCTCTAATTATGTTTTGCCTTGTGTGATATATTTGTTATTCCAGCACAAGCAATAAGTAAATTTACATTTGTGAGATGAGGAACAGTTGGATTAAAAGAATGCAAGAAAAAAAGGCAGCATGTGACTAGGAATTGCGTTACGACTACGAGAGTTTCTTGTTAGCAGGTTGAGAAAACATTCATGAAACAAAGATAAAATAACAGTCATAAACAGGGACAAACAAAATGTAAAAAAAATGTAAGTAGCATAAGGAGAAGTAGTAAAACAAGTGGTTTCAATCAAGGTTAATTTTCACTTTAGTATAGATAAGTGTCAATCTTAGATGGGGAGTGAAGCCTGGAAGCCAAAGATGGCTCCATCTTCAACAGGAAGTCTGGGCGATGATTAGTAAAGAAATGGCACAATGTCACCTGGACTGGTCCATGACAGCTGTGTCACTAGGAGCCCAGTGACATTCCACATTTTCCCAGGAAGTACAAGCTCATTAGGGCCTGAAATATCTTTCCCCACCCTTGCACCACTGCTATCGATCTCCACAAAAGAATCCCCCAGCCCTTTGAGACGCAGCTTGTAGGTACGTTCAGTGGATTCTGCAGGTGGCAAATAGGTAACTGAGGGGGAGACCTGGAAGCACCAAGCACTCTTATCACTGTAAGTCTTTTCATCCAGTTCATTATGTGGCCTTCCGGTTACCAAGGTCTTTTTAAATTTAGAGTGAGAGGGTTGGGGTAATTAGCCTTACCATGGTCATTGATCTTAAAGGAGACATGCCTGTTTAAGTGCTTTTATTCGTCTTATACAATTAAAAAAAATTAGCATCCAAGTCCATATCTCCTCCCTTATCTTTAGCTCAAAATAGTATCGAGTTAAGGTTAATATTAGCTGGGTTTCACAGAAATGGCTTCACACTGAATTAAACTTGAAAGTAAAGAACATTTCTGAAGAATAAATCCATGTGTTTGAATTTCCCTGTGTGTTTTTTGCTATAGTTATAAGTATATATTGCTCCTCAAAGAAAAAAATAATGGTGGTGTTATCTCAGTTATACATCTGCCGCTTACTTTTCTGAGTTTGGTAGAAAGGATATTGCTGTATATCATACAATCTGTTCATCAAAGATGAACTCAGTTAGCACTAAGCCAAGACACTCGTCCCACTAAAAGGAAGGGAATGAGAGAAGTTTTGCAATTTAATTGTACTCATTTCTTTCTGAAGGTTTTGGTTCCTTTAATATGTACCTTCCAGTTGTTCTTATTCTCTAAGCTCAGCTAACTTTAAACTTCAGACTTGTTCAGACTTCAAATCTTGTACCAATAACCACGCAAGTGATTATATCACAAATGCCTTGCAGGATGTCTTTTACTGATACTTTGGACAATAGCCTGGGCAAGAAATGAAAAACTTTTAATCAACTTGAGTGATTACATTTTCAAAAAGAATATGGTAAGATGTCACCAGAGATGGAGCCTAATTCTATTCTCAAATGGCTTTAAAAATCCAACTGTGAAATCCTTAAAGACTCCTTATTTTTTTCTTTTTTAGGCCTCTTGTCAAACACTTGCTTAACTTGTCAATGTTTTTCATAAACAGGGGTTTGAGGAGGGGAATCAACAATGAGTATTTATCTTCTTATTCTGATAGCCTTAGCATTTGTTTTCAGAGATTTATAAATTCTTTAAATACATTTGGTTCGCCAGACTTTTAAAGTTACCTTTACAAAGTCAAAATTTTTTCCCTAAGTTTGTTTTCTTTGTACAGACTCAGCTCCATCTTCAATCCTCCTGTGTTTTGCATTTTATCTTTTAATTATCATTAAAACTACACACTCTAGACCCAGTGGTGGGGAACTTTTTATGTTGGAAAGCCACATTAATTTAGCTGTAATCAAATAAGGCCACATTCAAGAAACTTCAATATATTTAAAAATACTTAACTGCTATGTACTTAATAATCACAAAAAAAGAAAAATATTTGTTAATTTTGAAGTTAACTAATCTTTAATGACTTTGTTGTGTCTGCTTTTTGCTGGAAAGCATTTGAATATTTGGTTGCAGCAGGGAGGTCCACGGTGTCAGTTGATCCTCTAGATGGCATCAGTCATTTGTGACCTTAAAGGTGTCTTGACGTTGGGTTAGATAGGAGAATGTAGATTCCTAGAAGTAAGTGGTGGGAAAGCAAGAAAGCATATTTTGGGCATGTTGCCAAAGGCGTGGGTATTCTACTGCATTTTCATATTTCAGTTGGATCTTTCTTAGCATGGAACAATGACTTTAAAATGTCATCTACTGGGAGCTCAATCAATTCCATCTGTAATTCTTTAGGTGCCTTGGTGATATCAACTAGGTGAGGCTGAAATGCTAATTTAAGTGTGATGTCATGATTCTCAAAGTCAGTGAAACTTTCATTGTATTCTTCAATTAATAGTTTTATTCTTCAAATGATTTACATGTATCATCCTTCTCATCAATGATCTTTGCTAACTGGGGAAAATGTTCATCCAAAATTTCCTTTTGAAGAAGTGTTTTGAAAAAAGATAGCTTTTTTCAAAATGCTTGGATTTTTTTTTCCATATATCATATGTAGACTTAGTTTTACCTTGCAAAGAAATATTCAAGTTATTTTGATTTGACATGATATCACACAGAAATGCTGCATTCCTACAGAAATCTTCTTTCAATAATTCACATGCTAATTCTGTCCTTCATAAAATTTAACTATCTTTCTCACAGAGATTAAATTTTGGCTAACACCTGTTCCTAGGATAGCCAACTCACTTTAGAATGATATAGCAAATCCATGCTGAATACCTAATCATTCAGCTTTAACATGTTACAAAACTGATGATGCTGTGTTGCATTTGCATGAATATAGTTAACAATACTTATAACTTTGTTGCAAAGTGTCATTTAAAACAGCAGCTTTAGCACAGAGATTTTGCTGATGCAAGATACAATGAAAAGAAATGACAGTATCTGGATCTGTTAATGATTTTTTTATCTGTGCAATAAACACTTCATGTTTTTCTGTCATGGAAGGTGCACCATCTGTATATACACTCACTGAATTTACCAAATTCAGTCCAATTTCAAGATATTTATCTTGAAAGTCATTGAAGTATTCCCTGTGTTCTGTTCGCAAGAGTGCCCAAAGCGAGTAACTCTTCTGTTATGACCCGAATGAAGTATAAAACCTGCCCCAAGTCAGTATTTTCAGTTGATTCATCCAAAGCAATTGAATAATACATATTTTCCTTTTGAAGTATTGCGTGAAGTTGTTCTGTTAAGTTAAAGGCTAATTCATGCTGTGATCAGTGATGGTTCGCCTTGAAAGAGGCAGTTGTTTGAAATGTTATCAGGGTCTAAGCATCCTACAACTTCGACAATGCTTTCTTTCGCAATTTCTAAATGACTGAATGTCTTCCCTTTTTCCTGAGTGTATAAACTACTTTTTAAGTTACTTCAGTGGCATTATTTCCATGTCTTACCGCTACTTGAAGGAATTGTCTTTGCTTTTGTTTTCATCTTTTAATTTCTGCAATACAGTCTTTCTCACCTCCCCCTCTAATTTAAAATATCTATGGTCCTTATGAGTGTTATAATGCTGATGAACATTGAATTTCTTTAATGTTGATATTATGGTATCACAAAGCAAGCAAATCATCTTATCTTTAGCAGAAACAAGATAATATTGCAATTCCCAATCCTCATTAAAAAATCTGTTTTCCTCCTTCAGCATTCTTTTGGTCTTCTTTGACATGATGGGCTATTAAGCAGACAGAATTAAAAAATACCATTGATCTGTGCAACTATTCACCAATTCTACTTTAAAAAGAAACACAGTGCACCATTGTCAAAAGCTGATAACAGACTGGCATACTTGACCACTATAAACTCTCGCCAACCAGCCTTGTTGGGCAGTGGCGCCAGTCTGGGGGGGGAAGTTAGAACTAAATTATGAGTGTAGCAGCTGTCAATTTGGTCCTTACAGCTTACAAATGTTCTAATTGTGCCAGTCAATCTGAGAGGATTATTTCATTGAAACTTGTTTTATTCTTTGGTATGTTAAAAATAAAAATATAAAAGATGAACAAAAATGTATTAATAAAAACAAAAGAATTTGTTCTGTAAAATTTGGATTCAGTCAAAGGCCACACTTAAGGACTCAGAAGGTCATGGTTTTCCCACCCCTGCTCTAGACTCTGTATAAGATCAGTGTAGATAATTTAATTTTGGATTTCTTGGCTTGGAATTTAGTTTATCTCCTTAGAGCCTAAGCCTATCAGTAACTCACAAAACAATGATAGAGTTATTCTGATAGGTGGCCCTCAGTATTGCTATAAACTGCTGAATGGGGTCTAAGAACACACTTACGAGTTGAATGTTGGATATGGAGAAGAGAAGTCCACATTGATGCCTTGATTATGTTGACTGACATAGATATTCTAGGATGACAAATAAGAGTGGCTTGTGTTGATCACATGATGTTAAAGCTTGAGTCTTATTCAGCCACTTCCCCTTTTATTTGAAATAAATAGAGCAAGGTGAAAGATAGAGCCCAACTCCAACAGTGTTTGGGAACTGATTCTGTTATGCTCCAAGACATAAAATCAATACAGATGTGAAAAACAAGGCAGAACCCCTAATTTACCTTTTATAAAATCAGTTAAGATTTTACAATATACTAGCTTTGGAGTCACATTTGTTTAAAAGGTTGCTCCTTGAGGTGTTGGCAGTTTGTATATAAAACATACTGAGTCAAGTAGCCTGTTTTTTATGATACACTGAGATATAGTAGCAAGGAAAGTTACATCGAGTAGCGAGTCTACGCAAAGGTCAAGATGCACAATTTCTCTGTGGCCCATCTGTAAATCGCAATGAAATCACAATGAATAGCTCCATGTAGCTCGCCTTATAGAAATGGGTAGAGTTATTGAATAACCTGCCAGCTTCTGAAACATTCTCTTTGACTGGGCCTGTAAAAGGTATGGGCCCTTTATGAAAGGCTGCTCCTTTGTCTGTAGGCAAAGTGGAAATCAGTAACAGAAAGAGAGAAGAAAGGACATAATGAAAGTGATGACTGCATAGTGGTGAAAGTCTTCCTCTACAAAGAAAAGCAAGAGGGAAAAAAAAAATTGAGTTAGTCCAAACAAAGAAATAGATAGGATTCTCAATAAAGCATGGAACGAGATGATGAAACACACCAAGGTGGAATATCTGATCCAGTTTGGCAGGGAGGAGGAAAGAAATTTCAAGTTATACTGATCTGGTTGAAATAATAAACTTGAATTCAACCTTTTTGCAACCTAAGAAACATAGTAGAGATAATTAGAGAATAATTTTGAGCTTCTCTTTTTTGCAAAATAATCCTTTTTATAAGAGGTAGTAAAGAATATTTTATAATATTTGAACATGAGTTAGTTGATCTGACCAAGGAATGTGCCACTAGAGATTTTAAAGTAATTACATTAATGTAATTATAGAGAATTGGGGGAGCACCTGAAGATTAAAAAAAATTGTGATTTTCCAAAGAGAGAAGATGAATAATCCTGGAAATGAAGTGTTCGACAGTGACTATCATTAAGAGAGTAGAACAAAGTAAGTTCTCATGGGCATGACAGGCTTTCCTTTTGAGCAACTACCTTTTAGAGAAGAATGTAGTATTATTGAGTAAATGAAAGGCATTTTTCGTATAATTCATATGATATCAGTAAAATAATTGCTAGGGTCTTCAGAATTTTCTTTTCTTTTCAGTGACCATGAATGGAATTAATTCTTTATTCCAACAAATAGTTATTGAATTTCAACTTCATGTTAATCACTATTCAAAATATTGCAGGATTTTAAATAAGGATAAAAAACATTGTTTTGCTTTTCTTCAAGGAACTTAAAGTCTTGAGTGTGTGTGTCTGTATCTGTCTTCATCTACATAATGTATATGCATTTTTGCATATAAATAAATATTTTTTATTCACACACAATTTCAACAATAAAGAAAATATATATAATAGACATCATTCTAGCTTATTCATTGCTTTTTTTAAGTGTGCTAAGTGTTGGAAATAAAAAGATGTGTAAAACTTTTGTCTTTACTATGAAGGACAATACAATGTAGGAGAGGGGAAAAGACCTAAAAGGAAATGACTATAAAACTATATCCTACATATTAAGTAAATGAAAGAGGAAACAGTCTTACCTAAGGGCATCAAAAAACTTTCAAAGAAGGCTCCTATAGACATTCCAGTGAAGGAGGGTAGAGAGGCGGGAAAAGGAAGCTTTGAAGGAATGGGATAACATGATGACATGCAAGGAGGTCAGGAAGAAAATATATTTTTCAGAAATGTGTAAGTAATCCAGTTGAGGGAACAGAGAATATAATATATACAGTGGCTGAAGAAGAGTCAGGAAAGTTATATAAGAAAGTACAGGGTGTGCCATGCTATAGAATCTGTACAGCATATCATGAGCAATGAGGAGCCATCATTTTACTTAGTTTAATGCAATTAATTTATTTGTCTTTATCATATTATTTTATGTATTTATATATTTACATATATTATTTATTATATTAATTCACTTATTATATTATTTATTATATTAATTCACTTATATTAATTTCTTATAGATTACTTCTTGAGTAATTTATAAGTTCCTATAGGTAATATACACACTTGGTATAAATTTCAGGTGACACCTTTATAAAATATACCCATTCCGTTACTTATCTGAACAATGCCTACTAATTCCCATATACAAGAAATAACAAAATAACAAAACTTGTTGTATTCTGAAATTTATACTGAGTATATATATATTACCTATAGAAACTTACAAATTACTCAAAAAGTAATCTATAAGAAAAATTGAATTAATATAATAAATAATATATGTCATTTCCTGTAACACTTAACTTGTTTTCTGTAGCTATAATACCAACTGTTGTTTTAGTCTTTCATCAAGAAAATACTAGCTAACCAAATTCAATAGCACATCAAAAAAATAATCCATCATGACTAAGTGGGCTTTATCCCAGGGATGCAAGGATTATTCAACATATGGAAACCGAAAATGTGATTCACCACATAGACAGAAGCAA
>CAUYSK010049713.1:0-17524 GCA_963575035.1 Avahi laniger | reverse complement strand
ATAAGTGATATCTCATTGTGGTTTTGATTTGCATTTCCCTGATGATTAGAGATGTTGAGCATTTTTTCATATGTTTTTTGGCCATTATTCTGTCTTCTTTTGCAAAGTTTCTGTTCATCTCCTTTGTCCACCTTTTGATAGGACTGTTCGATTTTTTCTTGCTGATTTTTGCACTTAGGAATACAAACCATTTCAAGTTAATTTTTGTAAATGATGTGCAGTACGATTCCAAGTTTATTTTTTTGCTGGGAAGTGGCATCTGGATACCTAGTTTTCCTGGCACCGTTTGTTGAAAAGACTCTTTTTTTTCCTATCGAGTTATCTTCACACCCTTATCAAAAGTCAAATGATGGTGAGTACATGTGGTGCTTATTTTTCCATTCTTGGGATACTTCACTTAGTAGAATAGGTTCCAGCTCTATTCAGGGTAATACAAGAGGTGCTAGATCACCAGTGTTTCTTACAGGGCAGATGGGAGGAGGAGGAGGAGATGGGTATATACATACATAATGAGACGATGCGCACCGTCTGGAGGATGGACACTCTTGAAGCTCTGACTGGGGGGGCAAGGGCAATATAAATAACCTAAACATTTGTACCCCCATAATATGCTGAAATTAAAAAAAAGTGAAATGACCATGGATGTAAGGGTTGATCTCAAGCATCTCAGTTTTATTTCATTTATCTGTATGTCTATCCTTAGATCATACTGCCTTGATTACTACAACTTTGTGGTAAGTTTTGAAATCCAGAAGTGTAAGTCCTCCAACTTTATCCTTTTTCAATCTTGTTTAGTTTTCAAATACTCACTTATGAATAACCATAGTTTGTTTCTTGATGTCTTGAAGAACAGCTTTCAAGTAAAAATTATGTTCTATGACAAAAGTGGCTAATTTAACTCTCAACTGAATCACACAAGTTTTTCCTCTAGAAGACTGTTGTCCTGTATAGCATGTAGCAGAACAGTTTTATGCTTACTTTTTATTTTATCACAAAAAATATTAAAGGAGGTATACTCATAGGTCAAGAATTAGTAAAATTAATAAATTTTATTGCTTTATCAAGACATTCTTAAGAGAAACTGGCTTTTTTTTCCCAGTGTGTGGCAGCAAAGAACACAGTGACTACTAATACATTTTGGTGCCAGTATTGCCTATCACCGATTTTGCATAGTCGGTAGATACATCGACACAGTGAAAAAGTAACTTTTTTCAATGTATATTTGATAATATCAAATCTGATTTAATAAATTCTGTGGTGAGTAAACTTAAAATGCTATTTTACTAGCCACATAACACCAAAAAAATCAACATTTAAAAAAATTTTATTGTATATATTTAAGGTGTACAACATAATGTTTTGATACATTTGATAGTTTTATATATGGTGAAGTGATTACTACACTCAAGCAAATTAACAAACTCATTATCAACATTTTAATTCATGTTTTATCACATATATTTTAAAAATTTCCTACTCTAAAAATAATTGTCCAACTAATCTTGTCATAATTATGAATATTTACCACTGACAGAAAATATAGTTGTTATTATTAGCACTGTTATAAGTTGGATAAGGATTCTTTTAAGGCTTTTAAAATATTTCCTTGAACCATGGTAGTTAGTCTATGATTGTATAATAAAATATTTTCTGCACACAATGTAATTTGTGGCTCTGGCATTTGGGATAGCATAAAACATTTAGACAAAGTATCCTTTCAGTGAAGTTTATAATTTTTCAACTAGTAACTACCAAATGCCAGAATTAATTTTTCTAAAATATTTATTCCTTTAGCATAGTTGACAATCCCAAGCATTTAACACATTCATTAAAATACAATAATGATCTCTCCAATGGTTTTCACTACCACTAATGACATGCATTTTTATGCATCGCTAATTTCCATGAAGAACAATGAGATACTATTTTATTGGCATTTACAGGACTATACTTTGTTGCATGCTTATGAAGAAATGACAAAAGAGCCCAGAACAAATTAGCTTCAGGGTTTTTTTCCTTAAAGATTAAATAACTTGCTCTATCAGTATATCATGTTAGAGTTGCTGCTGAATATTGTTATTGTTGTGTGATTTTCATTATAGTTGGAGCAAATGTATGGCTAAGATGGATGATAGTTAAATTATTAAAGTGAATATATATGCTGATAATTATGAGTAAACTTGGAACTAAAAAAAGTATTTCAAAATCTAACTTTACAGAAAATGTTCGGATTAAATGCTATTAAAGTTTTTTCTTTGATGTTTTGCATCTGTTATCACTGTTACTTTCACTAATTACAGCTTATTAATTTAAAAACAAGTCAATTAATTTACTGAACTAACTATCTACTTTAAATACTTTCCTGTGGGCAGGGCGTGGTGGCTCATGCCTGTAATCCTGGCACTCTGGGAGGCCGAGGCGGGAGGATTGTTTGAGCTCAGTATTTCCAGACCAGCCTGAGCAAGAGTGAGACTCCGTCTCTACTAAAATAGAAAGAAATTAATCAGACGACTAAAACTATATAGAAAAAATTAGTCAGACATGGTGGCACATGCCTGTAGTCCCAGCTACTCAGGAGGCTGAGGCAGGAGGATTGCTGGAGCCCAGAAGTTTGAGGTTGCTGTGAGCTAGGCTGACGCCACGGCACTGTAGCCTGGCAAAAAGAGTGAGACTCTGTCTCAAAATAAATAAATAAATAAATAAATAAATAAATAAATAAATACTTTCCTGTGTAAAATGTTTTATGATGCTGGTGTTTCGGTGTTTACATTAGTACTCAGTAAAATAACTATTACTTTTTGATAAAGGTAAATTTCAAATTTGAGACACTAAAAAAAGTAATTCAAACTTTTCCCACTTTCATCTAAAAACATCATTTTGAGTCTTATAAAATAAAATTGGAGAATTGATACAGCACCTCAAAATTTTAAACCCGAATGAACAATATATCAAAGTGTCCCCTCATGTCCATTGACCGAAACATTTATTCAGTTGGAAAACTACTAATTGGCATGCAAATATTTCATCTGATAAGGTGGGCTTTACTAAAAATGGCGTGATTTCTCTTTAAGATTACAGGTTCTCATTGCAAAGACATGCCCTTGTAGCCCCGTTTGTATGAAGCAACAGTGACATGCAGGGACTGATTAGCTTAAATCACAGATGTGTTTGCCTTAGGGAAACAGCAGTAGCCTAGTTTTCCCCATAAAAGTGATAGCCAGAATTCAAATTACTGTCAATCCAAAGCCACAACTCCTCCAATTCTAGTAGTTCAGTGATTAAATTGGGATATAGTGAAAAGGAAAGGAAGATTGTGTCTACAAACATTTAAAGTCTACATGTCCTTTGTAAGGCTAAAAAAATAATTCTGTGTATTGCTAGGGACTGGCTCTCACTGGGCTAACATCAGTAGGCAACATATTTGTATTTTCATTTGCATCAGTCATCAACACATGGATGCATAACAAGGGTGGGTACTTTTCAGGAAGAGAACACACATTTAATTTGACATTTTCTTGTTGAACTTGAGGCAGCCAGCTTCCCTGGTTTTATTCCATCTTTCATCCCACCAAACTTTCCCTCCTACTCATCAAATAATCATGGCATTCTTCAGTATAAAACATAGGCAGATGGATTCTTGTGTCATTATTTGTAATCCCATTGAAAAGATCTGTTTTTGCTTCTCCTGGCCCCTATTCCTTAATTCTCTAAAATCGACATTCAGTCCTTTAAATTTACAAACTTTCTTTTTCTTAGCTAGAAAATGAAACTTACCAATAGCATTTTCTGCAGCTTTCTTATGTACTTTCCCTTCCTGCATAATCTGTGGGTGAGAATAATTCATATAAAGCGTTGGAACTCTTTTTCTTAATTCAGTAGCAGTAGCACACTTTTAAAATGGAAAGTACCAAATAAGTGCTGTATAATAATAGCAATTTTCCTGGCATCAAGCCATCCACTCTTTCCCATAAATGTAAATGTTTCATTATTTAAGCATGCATTTAAAGACCATTTATATGCTTTGTATTTATGCCTTACCATTCCCTCTGAATTGTCTCATAATTTCTCATTTCTTTTTAAAATTGCTTGATGCATCTAAAAAGTACTAAATGCTAAGAGGTCATTCCTTAAGTGTAGCTGTTAGAATTTCTTGGAAATCATTGTCCCAACATCTGGGTTACATTTTTCTTTCCATATTAGTATGCCCCAAATTCTTTGTTGATTAAGAGAAGGAAATACAGTATTATGTCTTTAAATTGCCCAATCAATACTCAAGTACCCACATCCTTGAATTTTTTAACCTATAAAAAATGACATAAATCTAATAGGCAAAAAATAAATAGAGAGCAAGACCCGCTGGTGACATATGAAATGTGGGGAAATATAATAAGAGTAAAAATCAATTTAATGCTGAGTCCTGAAACAATAATTTGCAAAGCAGCATTTTTCTATTCTATGTATTCATAAAAGACCTCCTTGTATATCCTGGGGAATCTGAGGCTATCTTCAAAGTTCAGGGCAGTTGATTATACATAATTAAATCATTGAATAAGTATAGTCTAGAGTTTTAGCTTTACTATGATAAAATTTATATTCTATCTTTGATAGAAATTCTAACCTGATTTTACCACAAATTATAGAAATGCCTCAGTAGGAAAGGGGAAAGGAAGGATGGCAATCATATGAGAGAACCAGCGTTGTAATTCACTTACTTGTGTTTATACCTTGCACTCAACTTGCCATCTTCTTTCTATCTTCTTTCCAACCCATCCATAAAGATAATTTCAAAAAAGTGCCTCATGAGAAATAAAACTTTCCAGAGACCGGCAACAAAAAGATTAAAATTTACCAGTGTGTGATTTTCACCAGAGGGCAAAATAACCCCTAATTCTCTACATTCTAAGAACATCTTGACACAAGTTATTTTTGATAGACAAATGATAAAAATGAGGTTCAAGTGGCATAAAGATTTTTACTCAATTGATAGATTTTTCTTTAAACAGATTATTGTCTAGAATCATGTAGAGAAAGATTCATCTTACTGGGGATTAGAAAATTGTGCTGATTTTGACTCTGGGTTGGTTTTGTGTGATCTTGGTTGTTATTGGATATCTCAGAGTCTCATATTTATTGTTTAAACAAGGCAAAATTGAATAATCCATAACTGATAGCCATTAATCTGTGTTAGTTTGTATGAGGAAAAATATACTTTTTAAAGACAGGTGATTTCACATTAAAATGTTTAATGACTCCTTTTCTATCATATCTTTTAAATTGCTGTCTGGTGCTTAAGATCCTCATTTATATATTTAATACACAATACATATATATATATATATTTTACAAAATGAACAACTATTGATTTTTTTCCCACATGGTTAAGCATTTCTCTGGATATCTTTTTCTCACAGCACTCTCTGAAGCATTATAATTATGCTCGTTTTCCTGGAAAAGTTTTGGAGACGCAGATTCAGTAGCCAACTCAGGATCATTCAGACAGCAAACAGGAAACAGAGATTCAAGCCCAGACAGTCCGGCTCTGGGGCTCAATTTCTTAACCACTGTAATGTGCTGCAGTGTTACAGCCTTGTTGATTTCACACTACTCTCAGTATCTGTCCAAATACTTCTTTTTCTATGTTGATTGATTTCTTTACTGTTTCCATACAGAGGCCTATGTGTTCTTTCCTAACTACGTCTTTGTATCTTACCCCCAAACCTTGAATGCTTTTCTCACCTCTTTCTTCTCTAGACTCCAGATGACGCAGTGCTCCAGGCAGCCACTGTACCAACTGATCAGAATTTACATCTGAGAAGGATCCTTTGGCTCGTCATTGTCTATATGGCAGTGGCTCCAACTAGATTTCAAGTCCTGACTGCTCATCAGAGCACCTGTGCTATGCCATAAGATCCTCAGCTGACATTTCATGTCCTCCTAATTTGCTATGGCCCTGTAGTCCCTTGTAGGTAAATGTACCACCAAAGGTCTCCAAGCAAAAACTTTGAAGGAATTCTATATCACTCCCTCTCTCTCATCATCTGTTCCCATTTTTCTCTTGTTATCATCATCATTGACCGAAGTCCTCATCATTTCTTGTCTGGATTATCACTGTACCCTTCTTGTCTGCTCCCTGTGCCTCCTGCCACGTCCTAGTCCGGTTCAGCCAGCATAAACCTGACACAGTAATCTTCATAAAAGGTGAATCTTTCCATTTCCCCCCATTATTTTCAGCGTAAAATCTGAACTCGTTATTATAACTTTAAGGCCCTTTCTGATCTCCTTCCCTACTTCTCCTATCTCTTCTCCTGACATTCTTCATAGCATGTGAGTTCACCAACCCCCTGCAAATCTCCCAGCCCCTCCTCTGCATTCCTCCACTAGAACTAGCAAGCAGGGCATGTTCTCTCGATGCTTAGGGCCCTGACACCTAGGCAGTTTAGTGTAATACTTACAAACTAAGTGTCTGAAGCTAGGCAGACAAGGTTTAAATCACTGACCCATCCATCATTTACTAGCTTATATGGGTGAATTTAGTCAAGTAACATGACCTCTCTGGGCTATTTCCTCATCTGTAAAATGGGGATAATAAAGGACTCACTTTACAGAGTTGTGAAAAGAATTAAATAAGATAACTAATGTAAAGCCTTTACTGTGATGTTTGGAACACACTAAATGCTGAATGAATGCTGAGACTACTACCAATGCAATGCATTAAACAGAATGAATGAAATAATAATGAAACTCAAAAATGAATAAAAAATGAATGAATGAATGAACAATGTGTATGGAATTATATCGTGTATGTGAATATACAATGTGTATACCGTATACACATATACAATGTATATAGGAACTTCCATAGAGGAAGAAATAGATACTCTGAGGCACAGCTAGAGAGGTTCAGGATGAGGCCAGGCAAATAAATAAAAATATTTCAGATTTGTCAATTTTCTGCTTTAAAATTTATTCCATAGTTGATATTAGTTTAGTAAAAAAGAAACAATCCAAAGCTTGTTTGAGGTCAGGCTTTCATTTTATATTTCCACTGCCATGTTTTGCCACTTGAGAGGTACTTTTTACTACTTCCAAGATTATGGTCTTTGTTCATCTTTCTGAATTAGAATAAGCACAATGTACTTTCTATTGATAGAGCCATCCAAGGTTCCTGGCCTGGAGGGACACAGAGGAAGGAAAGCTGGTGTCAGCACATTAAGGGTACATCAGAGAACAATTGAGCAGTGTGCAGAGGGTGCAGATTACTTGCTCTCTCATTAGATACTTTTTAAATGTTTGCATGCTTGCCAGTGGCAAAGATGGCAACCCTCAAGTAATTGATGGAGAACAAAATTTTTATTGTTGCCTGTAGTTCTATAACAACCAGTGTTTAATATGTCTTTTTTTTATTCTGAGCGACTTTCCACTTAAAACCATTGGTCAAAACTCAATATCTGTCTATAGTTAGTTCTGGAATCTTTAGCAGATGGAATGATAGGATTAACAGGCATTTCTCTAAGTGGTAAAGTATGAAATGCAAGATAATAGTAACTAATGTATTTAAACTCTTTATAATGTACCCTGAACATTCCCATGTATGATCTCATTTGGGCTGTTTTCTCACATGTGATCTCATATGGGGTCCTTAGGTATTTTTATTAACTCTCTTTTAAATTTGGGGAAAACAGCATAATAGAGTATCATTTAATTGCTCAAATTCACTTATTAGAAAACGGCATTGTTAGGGTCACTCATGGGTAGTGTGTTGCCCAGCCTTCCCTGTTGACCTCCAAATTCTTGTGGAGGCTGATTTTATAATGGATTTATAAACTAAAGAGGTGAGAAATATTTAGTAAGATTGGGAGGACAGAGACATCCCTCCAACCTCCACCACCCACCAGCTCCTGGTAACCACCATTCTGCTTTCTACTCTTATGAATTCAATATTTTTTATGCTGCACACATAAGCAAGATCACGTGGTATTTGTCCTTTCGTGCCTGGCTTATGTCATTTAGCATAATATCCTCCAGGTTCATTCATGTTGTCACAAATGACAGGATTTCCTTATTTTTTAAGGCTGAATAGTATTCCACTGTGTATACATATCACATTTTCTTTTTCCATTCATCCTATTTGCTAAAGCCTTCGTGTGAGCAGTTGTGGTTCTCTGAATCCTTCGTCTCTTACTTGACTTACACCTTCAGTGACGTATTCAACTTTTGAACACGTGGCACGTGCTAGGTTTCAAAATAGGGCTTAGAGTCACAGATGTGAATTTGAATCATTCCCTGACCTCACCATTGGTTGAGAGATATATTAGTGTAGTTTCTAAAACAAGGAGATGAGTAAGTTAATAGTTACATCAGTCCAGGTTGTTGCCAACTCCTCCCAAGGAAACTTGAGTCTTTGTCCACTAAAAACAGGGATTTCCTCTGGTGAACAAGGCCATAGCAATGTGGATGGGGCCCTAGCACTTCCTATGCCTACATTCCATCCACCAACAAACGATAGAGATTAAATTTCTTGACAACCCTGTGATAATTTTAATCTACTATGACTCATTATTATCATTGCTATCTCTGGTCACCACCCAGGATATAAACCCCTCTAGTCATCTTCTCTTTCCTCCAGCCTCATCCTTAGAAATTTTTAGGCTTCCTATCCCTGATCTGTCCTTACACTGCTCTTCTTCAACTGCCTCCTGGACTCGATGCCTTTAGTATATTCTCTGACCTCCCTATTCATAGTTAAGCTTTCCTTTGTTTTCTGCAGCTGGTGGCCTTAATTAAAACTGAGGCCTTCTTGATGACAATCCTGCCCCGTAAGTGGGAAAATCTAATATCAGGAAGGAGGCAGTTTATGAGTTTGTGTGCATTTTTTCTCCTTTACAAGAATTCTAAAATATAGTTTTCGTTTGTTTTAGCATTGCTTTTAGAAGTGTTGTGGAGAGATTCCCCAGGTGTGTTTCGCATTGATCTTGAAGTCTATCAATAGTAAGCAGCTCAGCCCTGGCTGGATCTTCCATTATCAGAGTACCTTTCAAAGTGAGAGCGTAAGATGAGCCATTTACTCAGGTCCAAGCTTTTCTGTACAATCAAGGTTTCATTCTCTCATCAAGGATGTGTCTATTCTGCTTTATCAACACCTCGGTTTCAAAGAATAGATTTCAAATAGCCTTGTCTCCCACCAGAACATATTGTCTTTTCTTTTTTTTTTTTTTTTTTGGTTTTTTAACTTTTCTATATTTTAAAAACTAATTCTGTTTTTCACCTTTATTATCTATTCTTCACTTCTGTCTCTTGAAGTAAAGAATTTGGTATGTCTGCTTTATGTTATTTTGCATAATTGACTAATAAGGTACTCTAATTACAAGAAAAAATGTCAAACTATATGTATTCAAGAAATATGAGCACAATAGAATGTGCCTAATAATAATCCTGTCATAAGCCTAATTTATACTTTATTTGGATGACTCAGACGACAACTGAAGATCACATAGAAATCTCAGGGACAATAGGACTTATTACGGTAAATATACAGAAGTGTCAGTTAACAGAGATCTCAGATTCTCTGAGAAATGTGATCTACATTTAAGTGTAAAAAGTATATTAATGTAAAGTGCTTTATAAATATAATTATATGTGCTGGTCTTGAGAAAATGAAAGAAGCAAAAATCTCAAGGTCACTTTCTTGAACTGCAGAGATGTCTTAAAGAAAATGAATCACTAATCTATTTTCTAAATTTCATTATCTTCTTTCAAAAATGATACTCTTGTTCTTGCCTATGCCAGTACTGTGTTCTCTAATTCTGCCTCCCTTGTGCCAACAAGACACAATGTTGAAGTAGAAAGAACATGGGCATTGAAATCACAAACCTGAGAATGAAATGAAAGTCTCTTCAACCACTTACTAGTTTGTGACCAAGGATAACTTTCTTTTTTCAACATTTCCCAGTTTTAATGTCCTCATCTGCAGAATGGAGACAGTTTTTAGCACTCTGGATTCTTGTGTGGGGTAAGTGGGAAAATTTAGGTAAAATATTTAGAATTGTTCCTGGCACATATACTCTATGTTCAGCAAATGCTTTCTGTTAACATTATCATTTTTCAACTGTAAACAGTAGTTCACAGATGAATTCCTATTATTTTGAGATTTAGTGAATACATCTTGGTTAGCTTAAAATGGACTATATCATCTCCTAATGGTTGTTTTTCCAGATGGAAGAGGCCTAATCTCTTTAATCTTTGCTTATCATCAATCTCATTATGGATGCAACATCTGGCAGCTTAGGGCGTGATGAAGTATTGTGGATGTGGAGGGAGGATTCAGGATTGCCCTAGTCTCTGGGCTCTCTGTCTGAAAGTTCAATCTCATATTGAAGTGAAAGTCAGCTTTCCTATACTTTCCTTTCAATTTTCCTGCTCCTGCTCCCTGGGCTGCACAGAATGTGTAATTGTTTTGGTCATTGACAAAGCTTCTAATATTTTAAAGTAGAGATTGTGTTTAACATAATGTGTCTCTTTTTCATGTCAGCACCTGGGTTCCTACAAGCTTTCTTGATAGCTGTTTCCCAAATAGTGTCATCGTGGTCACTCTCTTTTGATCATGGTGCCCTGAATTATTCTTAGAGCAGAACATGCTATTCTAGATATTTCAAAGAATTATGAGATTTCTCTTATTGTGGACACTATGTTTCCATTAATTCAACATAAGATTGTATTCATTTAGAAAACTTTCCTATAATTAGGCTAGAACTCAGTGACAGTATTTGAGTTTTTTGATTGGAACAACTTGCTGTTAAAACACGTTTCCCTGATCATGTAATCATGCTGATGGTATTTTGAGCCTAATTCTAGGACTTCACATTTCTATTTGCCAAATTTTATTATTAGTTTCATCTCATTGCTCCCGTATATTCAGAATTGTCAATCTTTATTTTATCATCTAATGTATTAATATTTTATTTCAGCACTGGGGCATCTGATAATTTGGTAAGTGTGCCTCAATACACCCTAGATAATAATGGAAGCTTTACACATATAGAAGTATATCAAGAAAAAGCCTAATACACAAATGGTTGCATGCAGGACTTGTTTATTTAGGTTGGAAATGAACAATAATGAATATCTTTTAGTTTTTAGCCTTATCTTGCCCCTCCTATGATTGATAATTATTCTAATTGGGCAATTTGTTGAATAAACCTGATGAGTCTTTCATCATTCATCATTCTATAATATAAATCATCCAGGACTATAATTTTTACATGTCTTCTCATTTTCAAAGTTTTGTTCTGAATTCACACACACACACACACACACACACACGCACCCCACTTGTTCATATAAGATTGGAATCATTTGATATATAATAATTTGCTATTTTATCTTTTTAGGATTTTCAAAAGTCACGAAATATTGCAGGAGAATATGAATTTTAATGGCTGCACAGAATTCCATAAAATAGATCCACCATAATTCATGCAACAAATTTCTATAAATATCCAAATTTGGGCTATTATAAATAATCTTATGATAAAAATAATTTTTGTCAAATAATTCTCAGCCCCTCTGATAATTTCTTTTTCTTCTAGATATATGCCTAAGTGTGATTAATTAAGCAGTCACAAATTTACATATATATGCATATTTATAACTCTTTTTATAAAAGAAATACATTTTTATTTTAGAAAACATATAAAATACAAAAAATAAAAAGTTAAAAACATTATTACCTACAGCTCAGAGAAAACAGTTACAACTTGAGTGTATATGCATGTATTTCCTATATTTTTAAATATATTCACTATAATATAATAAGTCATATGCACATGCTATTATTATTTTTAAATTTTAATCACAATTCTTTAATCAATCATACATCAAATAATTATTCCATATAGTTTTCTACAGTTTCTAAACTATAGTTTTCTATAGTTTCTATTTCTAAAATATTTCATAGTTTTCTACAATGTAATTTTAATGTCTATACAATATTTCTTTGCACGGCTTTTTGTTCCTGCTTTATTGGGGTACAGTTGATGAAAATTGATATATTTAATTTGTACAAGGTGATGTTTTGATATATATATACACTGTGACATTATTAGCACTAGCAAGCTAATTAACATATCCATCACTTTACATAACTATCTAGTTTGCGAACATAAGATCTACTTTCTAAGGAAATTTCAAGTATACAATACAGTATTAAGTATAGTCACCATGCTATACATTAGCTCTCCAGACTATTCATCCTGCATAACTGAAATTTTGTTCCCTTTGACCAATATTTCCCCATTTTTCACAATCCTCAGCTGCTCCCCAATTTTCCCACTCCACACTCTCTGTTTCTATTCGTTCAACATTTTTAGATTCTACATATAATTGAAACCATGCAGCATTTATCTTCCTGTGCTAGGCTTATTTCGCTGAACATAGTGTCCTTCAGGTTCATTCATGTTGCCATAAATGACAAGATATCCTTTTGTAAGGCTGAATAATATTCTATTGTCTGTATGCATAGCTTTAAGTTTATTAAAGTTTCTCATTATTGGTCAGTTACAATAGTTTTTTTTTATTTGTTATTATGTAGATTGTGATGAATATCCTTGAGAGTAAACATTTGTATATACTCACAACAATTTTTTTTTTTAGGATAAAATTTTAAAGGTGGAATTGCTGGTCAAAAAGTATATATAATTCTAAAGCTTTTAATGGTGATTATTTGATTGTTTGGAAAATGTATACAAATTTTCCTTCCCAGCAGTATAAAATCACATTTCTTCAGATTCTTACTCACATTACTTACACATCTTTGACCTTTTTAAAAGTGAAAACAATATTATATTGTTGTTCATATTTGATGTTTCTTTAACTGACAATGATGTTTTGTGTTTGGGCTGTGTGTGTGTGTGTGTGTGTGTGTTTGTGTGTGTGTGAGGGAGAGAGAGAGACAGAAGTAGAAAGAGAGAGAGTTTGTGGGTGGATGTGAATTTCCTTTTCAGTCTTTCTCCATTATTTTCTATAGATTTGTTTGGTTTTTATTGATTTAGAAAATATCTTTGATATTAATACAATTAAACATTTATCTTTAGAAATGTTTTCTGTTTTCCAATATTTTATATTATTTAACTATATTATTAATCTCATTAAGTTTTTCTGGCATTTTTATATTTTCTCCTGGAATTTATTCCCATGGAAGTTGTGAAGTGAAAATTTGTCTCACTTTATCTTTTTCTAAATTTTCAATTAGTCCTCTCATCACTATTTAAAGAATAGCGATCCACCTCCCTACTGATTTTTCAGTAATGCAGCTAAAGTGTAATTAATATATAATATAATATATTGTATGTTTTGTTTCATTATCTACCCACTTTAATATCCATCTCTAATTTGAAAATTTATGTTTGTCTGTATATAAACATATGCATATGATTTACAGTGAATCTATATGGTTTGAAGTTAGGCTTTTTATATTGTTATATTTATATCATATGTTTTATTATAAGAAAAATCTATGAAATTAGTTTTACAATTGTAGTCACAATTTTTATAACTTATACTAGATTCAAATCTTGCTGCAGTTTTGATCTCTTCTCTCAGTTATTTGGAATATAGTTTTAATTTTTTTTCCCACAAGGAATATGTAGACAGTATATATTCTGAATTCTTTTGGGTCTATAAATGGCTTTCTCTTTATTTCATCCCTTAAAGACAACATGGATTATTTTAAATTCTTAAGTGTCAACTTTTTGTCTCCTCTGAATGTACAGAATGATATTTGCTTTCCCTGTTTCTGCAGGAATTTTTCTGAGGTATGTGTTGTTTTACTTTCTCTGTTTTCAACCCGTTCAGATTTCCCCCATAAGTCCTTAGCTCTGTGTTCTATCATCTTGGTTTGGGTACTTCCATCCCTTTCTCAGTCAGAGCCTGGGAAGAAATGTAGAAAATAGAATTGCTGTATTATTTAGCAATTCCATGTATGAATATATTTCCAAAAGAATTGAAATCAACATCTTGAAGAGATTTCTTCACTCCCATGTTCACTGCAGCATCACAATAGCCAAGGTATGGAAACAACCCAAGTGTCCATCAACATAGAATAGATTAAAAAACTGTGGTATATACATGTAATGAAATATTATTCAACCTTTAAAAGAAGAAAATCCATTGTGACAACATGAATGAATCTTGAGGACAGTATGCTAAATGAAATAAGCCAGTCACAGAAAGACAAATATTGCATGATACCACTTATATGAAGTATCTATAATAGTCAATCTCATAGAAACAAAGAATACAGTACTAGTTGTCAGATGCTGGGGAGTGGAGGAAATGGGGAATTGTTTGTTCAACCTGTATAGTTTTCAGTTATGCTAAGTGAGTAAGTTCTAAAGACTTGCTGTACAACATAGTGTCTATAATTAATAATAGTTAACAAATACAATTTGTTAGGAAGATAAGTCTCATGTTAAATGTTCTTGCCACACAATAAAAAAAAAGAAATAGAAAAGAAAAAGAAAGTGACAAAAGGAAACTCTGGGTGTTGTTGGATAGATAAGTCAATTACCTTGATTGTGGTAACTGCATCACAGGTGTTTGCATATGTCCAAACTCATCATGTTGTACACATTAAACATGTATAATTCTTTGTATATTAATTGAACCCCCCCAAAGCTGTTAAAGATCAAATAAAATTCACAAAATTTCTGTGAGTACTTTACGCATATTAATTTAGCCAACATTTTTGGAAATGGAAAGTTAATTTTATATTGTGAGCATATATAATATAGTATAATATAAAGTTAACACAACTTTCTTAGATGTGCCAGAACACACACAATTGTTTTGGCATTAGGTTTGTTCTTCACAGTCTTTTGATATTATTTGTCGAGAAATCTCGGCTTGAATTTACCTTGCTCTCTCCCAATGTAATGCAGCTTTTTTTAAAAAACCATTTGAAAAGATTTTCTTATGCTAATAAAAAGAAATATTTTGAAATCAAGCTGGAGATACGCAGAAGGGAAAAGGTGGTATGTATTTGTTCTGCCAAATTATTACAGAGTACTTGAGTTGTGCCCAGCACCTAGGCAAGACAGGCTAGCTTTCAGAAATTTAAATTCTGAAGATAAAAGAAATTCCAATAAATTGACTTGTATTTCTCGTTTAATTCAGTTATATAGATTTAGTTTGATGGGGCTTAGCTGCTATAAATCCTCTATCAAACCACTCCAACACTCGGTGGCTTAAGACAATGGCATTTATTTAGGTCACAGATCTTCAGGTGAGCTGGAGGGCTCTTCTAGGCTTGGCTAGGTTCTTCCATATTCCTAGGATGGGCTAGAGTTTGGGTGATTTGAATGGCCGTGGCTGAGGTATCTTAGCTCTTTTCCATGTATCTTGTCTTCTAGCAAACTAGCCTTGGCGTGTCCTTCTCATGGATGACAGAGAGCAAAAGAGAGTAAACTGGATTGAACAAGTAACTTTCAAGCCTGTGATTGTCTGAATAAGTCACATGGCTGACCCCAGAGTCATGTGACTGAGGGATAGTCCTACAAAGTTCTGTGGCAGGGTAGGGTCCATATAGCTTTGTAGGGAGGATCCTAGAAAGCTATATGGCAAAGGGCATAGATACAAGAAGGGGTAAAGAATTAGAGCCATTTGCAATTTACCACTGTGATAGTCCTAGGATCATATTTACTACAGCAGAAAATGCACACTATATATATGCTCTATTGCTTCCACAGAGCACAACTACTTCAAAGCTATTAAAACCTCACCGGAGAGTACAGAGTTAAAGTTATACTACCTTATGGCACCATGTCCTATAAACATTGCACTCAAATACTCTAATCTCATACTGTTGACTAATAACAGGAAAGATGTCATTTGGGAACATTATTCTCATAGTGAGGTCTACTGAAACTTTAACAACAATGCAGTTCAGATTTTCATAGATTTATCCCCTAGGAGAAATAAAGAAAACACAATTAAATGTTGAATTACTGCTCTCAAGCAACCCATTTGTGAAGGATAATGATCTCACCAAGAAGATAAAAGTTTTCATATGATTTGGTTCTTCAGCCCATGAAGCATTATCAAACACATGAGAGTAATATGTAAAAGGCCTTCCTTTAGTTGCTTGGGCTAATTAAGAGGAATAGTGTCTCTAAGGGATCTTCATACACTAGGCTTCCACAAGTGCCTCACTCTGGTGTTTTAGTTACAGGTCGTGATTCATAGCTGCTGGGTTATTTTCAAGATCATGTAGTTTATTTTCAAGATATGGCATACATTCTTCCTATTAGGCTCCAATGCCAAGCAAATGCCATCACTATTCAACTCATAAATTGTATAACACAATAAGCAATTGCAAACATTTTTTTTGCTAGTTCTATTTTATTCTATCTCATGAAAAGTCTAATAGTTAAAAAATTCCATTTTCTGTAATTGCTATTACATAGATTTTGACAGACTTCTCCCTATTTAATAGTCTGTGATAAGCACTCTGTGTTTTATGAAATTCTAAATTTTCTTCCTCTAAAGTATAGTAACCACTAAAATGAAAACATTGTGATATATCTAATTAATAGTAATAATGACTAAAATTTATTGGGGACTTATCATTACTTTGGTGGTTTTATGCATACATGTAATTTATTTTTGTAACAATTCTAAATAAGGATACTGTAATTGTCAGGATATTGAAGCTCAGAGTGAACAGGTTTCTAAGAGATTGCTTCTTGTAGGTCAGGGGGAAGAACTGATTGTACTCATGTTGGGAACCTCTTCCTGAGCTGCAGTCTGGAAATTGGCTCTGTGTAGCAAACAAAGGAGATTGTAGGACTCACCTTTTGTCCAGTGTCTGAAAATAGTTGTTTTATAGTTTCTTTCTAGTTTTCTATTTGTTTATTACAAGAAAATTAAGTCTAGTGACAGTTACTGGAGCATGACAGAAGCCTGTGCCACTTTTTCAAATAGAAGGAAGATGTAAAGGGCCAATCAAAAGTATTTACCATGACTTTCCCTTCTGATTTTGTCTTCGAAAACTATTTTTTTCGATCACCATTGTCTAATGCTCCACAGCCCTGGGGGCAAGTCTCATCATATTGTTCCAGGCTTAGTGAATCCTAGTCCAGATCTTATACATAGGGTAATTTGAGGACAGTCATTCTTTATCTACCTATTAAAATGACTTCCTAGTACAACAATTTAACATTATGCTCTTTTTCTTTAGTTTTGAATATGGTCATCAAACTATACATCAATCCTCAGCAATCATTTCAAACCATCTTTCTCTGAAATGTCATGGCCCCTTCTACTATGTCAGTTTGGATATTTCTTCAACACAGGAAATGTTGCTAACATTGTATATTCAAATCCTTTTCTGCTTATTTTTTTTTTTAATTTTTTAAATTTATTTCAGCATATTATGGGGGTACAGATGTTTCTGTTACATATGTTGCCCTTGCCCCCACCTCCCTCCCTAAGTCCGAGTTTCAAATATGTCCATCATTTGGGTGGTGCACAT
>CAUYSK010049712.1:0-10832 GCA_963575035.1 Avahi laniger | reverse complement strand
ATGCCCGGCTAATTTTTTCTATGTATTTTCAGTTGTCCAATTAATTTCTTTCTATTTTTAGTAGAGATGGGGTCTCGCTCTTGCTCAGGCTGGTTTCGAACTCCTGAGCTCAAACAATCCACCCACCTCGGCCTCCCAGAGAGCTAGGATTACAGGCGTGAGCCACCGCACCCGGCCTTCTTTTTATTGTTAATAATATTCTGCCATATCGATATACCATAGTTCATTTATCCATTGAGCTATTGAAGAACACCTGGGTTGCTTCCAAGTTTTGGTAGTTATGAATAAAGTTACTATGAACATTTGTATGTAGGTTTTCTATAGACATGAGTTTTCAACTCATTTGGGTAAAGACCAAGGAGCATGATTGCTGGATCATATGGTAAGCATATGTATGTTTAGTTTCTATGAAGCCTCCAAACTGTCTGCAAAAGTGACTACCATTTTGCATTCCCAACTATTAATATGATAGATGAGAGTTCCTGTTACTCCACATCCTTGTCAGCATTTGGTGTTGTCAGTGTTTTGTATTTTAGCCATTCTGGTAGGTGTATAGTGGTGTCTCGTTGTTGTTTTAACTTGCAATTCCCTGAAGATATATGAAAATAAGCATTTTCATATGCTTATTTACAACCTGTATAAGAAGAGGTGTTCGTTTAGATCTTTTGCCCATTTTTAATGGGATTTTTTGTTTTCTTGTTGCGTTTTAATACTCCTGGATGTTTTGAACACTAGTCCTTTGTCAGATATGTGTTTTTCAAAGATTTTCTCTCAGTTTGTGGCTTGTCTTTTTATTTTCTTAACAGTGTCTTTCAGAGAGCAGACGTTTTCAGTGTTAGTGAAGTTTGAATGATCAATTTTTTCTTTCACTGATTGTTCTTTCAGTGCTGTAGCTAAAATGTCATGGCCAAACCCAAGGTCGTCTATATTTTCTCCTATGTTATCTTTCAGGAGTTTCATAGTTTTGCATTTTACATTTAGGTTTATTACCCATTTTGAGTTAATTTTTGTGAAAGGTAAAAGGTCTGTGTCTAAATTCATTTTTTTGTGTATGCATGTCCAGAGTGACTGTATTTTAATAGAATTTATTTCCTTTGTAATCCTATACATTTTATGGATTTAAAAACATTATTTCAAGAAGGAATCCAAACTGAAGGACATTCTTAAATAATTTGTTCAGCCAGAGTTTAAGAGTGGTAAACCCTCTCAATCTTTGTTTGAAAATGTCTGACTTACCATTGCTTCTTTTTTTTGAATCAGAGTCTCACTGTGTTTCCCGGGCTAGAGTGAGTGCCGTGGCGCCAGCCTAGCTCACAGCAACCTCAAACTCCTGGGCTCAAGCGATCCTCCTGCCTCAGCCTCCCGAGTAGCTGGGACTACAGACATGCGCCACCATGCCCGGCTAGTTTTTTCTATATATTTTTAGTTGTCCGATTAATTTCTTTCTATTTTTAGTAGAGAGGGTCTCGCTCTTGCTCAGGCTGGTTTCGAACTCCTGAGCTCAAACAATCTGCCCGCCTCAGCCTCCCAGAGAGCTAGGATTACAGGTGTGAGCCACCGCGCCCGGCCCACCATTGCTTCTTGAATACAAAATTCTTAGTTATTTTTCCTCATCATTTTGAAAATATTACCTCATTGTTTTATGGCGTCTGTTGTTGCTAATGAAATGTTTTGCTATCAGTCTACTTGTCTTTTTTGATTTTCTTAGTAATCTCTCTTTTGTTTGCTTTTAAGATTTCCTGCGGTGGCTCACGCCTGTAATCTCAGTGCTTTGGGAGGTTGACGAGGGAGAATTATTTGAGGCCAGGACTTTGAGACCAGCCTGGGCAACATAGTGAGACCCTGTCTCTACAAAAAAATTTAAAAACTAGCTGGGTGTGGTGGTGTTCACTGGTGATCCTAGCTTCTTGGGAGGATCATAGAAGCATGGCTTGAGCATAGAAGTTTGAGGTTATAGTGAGCTATGATCATGTCACTACACTCCAGCCTGGGCAACAGAGTGAGACTCTGTCTCTAAAACAAACAAACAGAAAGACTTCCTTTAGTCTTGGATATTATGTTTTGATGATATTTGATCAGATGAATCTGAGTTTGCTTTTTTTTTTAAATTTTTTCTGCTTAAGACTCTGACTGCTTCTTCAATCTAATGATTAAAGTCTTCTATTCTAGAAAATTCTAAAGTGGTATCACATAAACTATTTCCCTATTATCTCTGTTCTTTCCTTCTGATGTTCCTATTTGGCGTATATTAGACCTCCTCATTCTACCTTCATGTTATTATTCTGCTTTTTTTTATTTTTCCGTGTCTTTGCATGTCTGATTCATTACAGTTAATTTTCTCAACTCTCTTTTACTTATAATTCTTTTCGTAGCTATTTCAAATCTGCCATTTAGGCTATTCATTGAGTTTTTTATTTCAGTAATTAAATTTCATCTCTAGAAATTCTATTTGGTTCTTTTTCATTCTGCCTATCTTGATTTTCTTACACCTGTTCTATACTTTTATCTCTTATGATTTTGAACATTATTTTATATTTTCAGATTACTTAAATGGCTCATATTTTGGGAGGGCTATTAATTTGATTTGTGTGTCTGCTGACTACCAGTTGTGATATTTTGTTTTCCTGTATGTGTTTTAGTTTTTTATTTATGAGCTTATGTTCAGCTTGGTGATAAGTATTCTGTGGGAGCCACAGGTGCCCTGGTTTGTGAAATAGTGTTTTCAGGCTTGTTTCTTTGAGAGACTCTGGGTACTTTAGTAGTTATGGACCAATTATTATGTTAATTTCCTGGCTTGCAGTTCCAATATCTCATGAGTAATATATAAAATTTAGTGTGCATGTCTGTACATGGCATGGATCTAGAGATTTGTTTTCCTATAGGCTACTTAACCCCATGCCCAAGTGAAGTGCAAGATAGAGGTAAGTTTCTTGTTATTTTTCATGGCGTTTTCTAGTATTTGAGCCTCTAGTACTTTGAGCTGTATACAAGAGCTCAGTTTTAGCTCCCCATGTCTCATGACCTTTCCCATCTGCTTTCCTCATGTATGTATTAGAATCCCAGCTCCTAGCCACCAACGCCTGTATCACATCTAAACTTCTTAAGGAACAGAATATCACCTTTCTCTGACTGTTTTGACTTTGTTTTCTCTTATTTCTGTCATCTGGAGGTAGTTCTTTCTTTCTTTCTTTCTTTCTTTCTTTCTTTCTTTCTTTCTTTTCTTTCTTTCTTTTCTTTCTTTTCTTTCTTTTCTTTCTTTTCTTTCTTTTCTTTCTTTTCTTTCTTTTCTTTCTTTCTTTCTTTGTAACCCAGGTTAGAGTGCCATGGCATCATCATAGCTCACAGCAATATCTAACTCCTGGTGTCAAGCCATCCTCCTGCCTCAGCCTCCCGAGTAACTGGGACTACAGGGATACACCACCATACCCAGCTAATTTCTTTCTTTCTTTTGATCTTGGCTATATATCTTAACATTTTGTTGTTGTTATATTTAACATTTATGTCAGTTGTGATTAGGAAACCCTTTCCTAACAGGTTATTTGAATTTTCTCATTCATATTCCAACAGTATAGTATATACCTGTGAATTATGACCATTTAGCATTATTGAAATCAGATTTATCAAAACTATGATTTTCTTATACTGCAGTGTATTGGTATGATGTTAGGTATTAATGTAACTAAATCTAGGCTTAAAGTTCTCTCATTTCTTAAGATACCAAAAATTGGAAGCCCTGATATGATGACACGGTCATCTTTTCATCATACCCACTTCTCTCAACTGAGTTCCAGTAATTTCAAAGTTCTTCCTCTCCCCTCATGCTGCCAATCGTATCTGTACTCAAAAGACAACATAAATATCTATGTCAGGTGACATACCTAATTTTTGTTCAGAGTCAGAAATGGTTGAAGTAACCACATCTTGTAATATCTACTCTTGTACTACTTTCCTTGTTCTTTTGTTCCTTTTTTACCTGATACTTTTTAATGATAAAAATTATAATGCCTTAGCTAGGCATCTGAGATTTATAATTTAGAAAGTAATTTTCTAGACTTTATTGAAGTGTTAGCTTGTTTGTTCATTCAACAGAATTTTTTGTATTTTTTTTAGTAATAGTAGATGTACTGGATTCTGGAAGTACGTGCCTTCAATGATCTTGCAGTCAATCGTAGGATGGCAAAAGGAGAAAAGGGAGAAGCTGGAGAGGGTTGGTGAAGAGGTAGGCAGAGGCCACTTCTTAAAGGTCCCTCTAGGTGTGATCACGAGTTTGGACCTACCTGAGAGGGATGGAAAGCCAGTCGAAATTTTTATCAGAGAAGTTACCTGGTGATAAATGCCTTTCTGGGGTCAGTATGAAGAATGGATCAGGGGAGATGGGAGCCTAGGATCAGAAAAATCAGGAAGCTATTGTAGTTGCATAGTTAACAAATGGGGACCTACAATGAAATATCACCTCACCTCTAGGGTGGCTAGTACCAAAAAAAAATGGAAAATAGCAAGTGTTGGCAAAGGTCTAGAGAAATTGGAACCCTTGTACACTATTGGTGGGAATGTAAAACGGTGCAGCTGCTGTGGAAAACAGCATGGTGCTTTCTCAAAAATTTAAAAATGATCCAACAATTCCATTTCTTGCTATATATCAAAAGACTTGGAAGCAGGGTCTTGAGGAACTATTTGTACACCCAAATTCATAGCAGCATTACTAACGATAGCCAAAAAGTAGAAGTAACCCATATGTCCATCGATGGATGAATGACTAAACATAATGTGAATATGGAATGTGGAATTCAGCCTCAAAAAGGAATGAAATTCTGACACATGCTACAACATGGGTGAACCTTGAGGACATGCTAAGTGAGATAAACCAGTCACAAAAGAAAACAAATTCTATGTAATTCCATGTATATGAGATATCCAAAGTCATACTGACGGAAATAAGAAGTAGAATGAGGGTTGACATACATCGCTAACTTTGGAAGATGATTTCCTGGCCCTTCTGACCCTGCCTGAAGAACCAGATGTTGCTGCCACCAAAACACCAACAAAATCTATCCCAGCTACTGATCACAATTCTGGGAGCTACATGTGTTTGGCCAAGCCTGGGTCACGTGCCCACACTCTAGTTGCTAGGAGAGCTGGGGAAGTAAATAGTTGGAGTTTCTAGTTTCTGTGGTAGAAGGTAGCTGCCTCCTGTTGGCAGAAGCAATTCCTCAAAATACAGGGTTCAGATGCTGAGCCCCAGCCTCCACTCCCATGATAGATAGCCACAAAATAAGAGAAAAAATTTTGGAAAGGAGCCCAGTACCTGGGGTCAGAATAGCAGCACCAAATTTATTGACTGTCTGCTATCCTCCGGGTGCCAGACACTGTTCTAGGCACTTGGGGTCCATTAGTAAATAAAGAATGGAAACAGGGAGATGAGGTAGGGAACATTTTTGGAATAATCCAGCTGTGAGTTAATAGTGGTTTGAACCAAAGTGGTAGCAGTGAATTGGTGAAAAACCGTTGGATTCTGGATATGGTTTGAAGGTAGAGTGAACAAAATTTCCTTATGGAATGGATGTGGAGTGCGAAGGAAAGAAAGGAGTTGTAATGATTTCTTATGGCTGCTATGGCAAATTAATAACAAAAAGTTACTGTCTCACAGTTCTGGAGACCAGAAGTCCAAAATTAGTGTTACTGGGCTAAAATCAAAGTGTTGGCAGGGCCGCACTCCCTCCAGAGGCTCTAGGAGAGAATGTTCCTTGCCTGTTCCAATTTCTTTTGGCTACCAGCATTCTTTAACTTGTGGCCACATCACTCTAATCTGTGCCGTTGTAGTCACATTGCCTTCTCTTCTGTGTGTGTCAGATTTCCCTTTTATAAGAATACATGTGATTGTGTTTAGGACCCATCCTAATAATCCAGGGTAATCTCCCCATCTCAAGACCTTTAATCACATTTGCAAAGTCTTTGCCACATAAAGTAACATTCACAGGTTCCAGGGATTAGGACCTCTTATCTTTGGAGGACATTATTTAGCCTACCACAAGGGTCATGGATGAATTCAAGGTATTTTAACTTAGTAAACGGTAAAATGGAGAGGCTATCAACTGAGATAGGAAAGATTGCAGGTGGAGCAAGTTACAAAAGGAAGATCAGAAATTTAGTTAGGCACTTAAATATTTTAATCTGTAGTTCAGAGGGAAGTCTTAATAATTTAACCAACTGCCTCATTAATTTCACTGCAGATGGGAGAATCCTCACTGTACCCCTACTCTCAACTAGTTCCACATTTTCTTTGAAGGTCTATATTTAGAGTGTTATTGGTTGCAAGTACCAGAACATGACTCACGCTAGTGGGTTTGGTTTAAGGAACTAGAAATAGGAACGGGAAAATATGCAAGAGTAATAACTGATATTTATTGAGCACTTGAGCCTGGCAGTGAACCATGGTCCTAAATGTATTATCTCATTTAATCCCCACAATATTATGATGTTATTATTATCATTATATTTATTGTATAGATGAAGAAACTGAGGCATAGAGAGATTAATGTGTCCACAGTAACTGTGGAGTTGGGATTTGATCTCAGGTATTTTGACTCTAGGGTCCCTGTTCTTAATCACTGCTTCCAGAAACAGACAGGCAGCCTATCTTTCCATTCTCCCTTCCATATTGTCCCCAACTCCAGGGCTGCTAGGTCGGGGTGGAATGGAAGTCTCAAAAGGGCTGTGGTCGGGCAGATGTTCTAAAAGTGCTTACCTCATCTCTCTTTAACAGCCTTGCTGAGACGTAATTCACATGTTATACAATTCAGCCACTTAAAGTATATGAGGTAGTAGTTTTTAATATGTTCGTATATATATATAAAATACTCAATCATCACTACGATTTTAGAACATTTTAATTACCTCAAAAAGAAACCCTCCACCCTTTAGCTATCACTCCCAACCTTCTCAACCAACCTCCCCCAGTCAACTCTAGGCAACCACTGATCTGTCTCTATGAATTTGCTTGTTCTAGACATCTCATATGAATGGAATCATGTAATATGTAGTCTTTGATCGCTGAGTTCTTTCCCTGATAATGTTTTCAGGTTCAATCTGTGTTATAGCATGTATCAGTATTTCATTCCTCTTTCTGGCCAAATAATAATCAATTGTGATATAACTATACCACATTTTGTTGATCCATTCATCTGTTGATCGATATTTGAGTTACTTCCACTTTTTGGCTATTTTGAATAATGCTGCTCTAAACTTTCATATATAAGTTTTTATGTGGACATATATTTTCATTTCTTTTGGGTATGTACCTAGGAGTAGAATTGCTGGGTCATCTGGTAACTCTATGTGTAATTATTTGAAGAACTGCCAAATTGTTTTTCAGAGCAGCTGCACCATTTTGCAATCCTACCAGCAGTGTATGAGGGTTCTTATTTCTCCAGATCCTTCCAAAACTTCTTGTTATCTGACTTTTTGATTCTAGCCTTCCTAGTGGGTTTCAAGTGGTATCTCATTGTGGTTGTTTTCCATTTCCTTGATGAGCAATGGTGTTGAGCATATTTTCATGTGCCTCTTGGCCATTTGTGTTATCTTCTTTTGAAAAATGTCTATTTAAATCCTTTGCCCCATATCTAACCTCTTAAAAATGTTGCTGCATTTTTCTTTTCTTCTAGGAAACAACGTTCATATTCATCATTCACCAATTTTAAAAAATTTAGTTATAAAATTAAAAACTTTATATAGGGTAATTTACTTTTAGGCCTTACCGCATTTTCCTGTCTTCATAACTTTTAGTTCTTTGTTTTAGTTTATCCTTTTCAAAAATGCCCTTGTCCTTTCTCTCTACTTAGCCAAATTCTAAACATCTCTCCTCTCAGAAACCTTCTCAAGCTCCCATGGCTTACAGTGTTCTTACCCTTCTCTAAACTCCTATAATATTTTTGGTTTTACCACGAATAAAATACATCACTTTGGCATATACTGTTGATTGTATATCTAATAAGCATTGTCCTCTTCTTTACTAACAAAATACTTTGTTGAGGGAACAGTGTGTCTTATTAGAACATGTTCATTTTCTCAGACCCTCTTGCGACTAAGGGCGGTGGTGGGAAGCAGTTCTGATAAATGAGATGTAAGTGGAACACTAGCTTTGAGTTTTCTAGGGATATTTTTTGCTTTCCTGATGAAGGCACAGCTCCTGTTTCTGTTCTTTTCTCTGATATGAACAAAGCCTCTTCTTCTTTTCATGATATGGTCATATCGTAACCCCAAGGTAACAAGCATGAGGATGAAGATGGAATTCTTTTCATCCATGTCCATATCACATTCTTAAAGAATGACAGAGCCTGGATAAAAAGGTCTTGGGTCTCTGGTGGCATTTTGAGATACTATACTAGCCTTGTTTAATCCAATTTTGGTTAAGTATTATGTTATTTGTAGCTGGATGTCTTCTAAATGAATATAATTGCTCTGTAGACATTTATATTAATGTGATTTATATTTTGTATTAGTTATCCATTGCTATGTAACAAAACTACATTCTTCAAAACAGTGTGACTTCAAGGAACAAACATTGATATCTCACAGTTTCTGTGGATCAGGAATCTAGAATTGGTTTAGTTGGGTACCTCTGGCTAAAAGTCTTAATGAGGCTGTAGTCAGACTTTGCCAGGGCCGCATTTTTGGTTGAAGGCTCATCTGGAAGAGGATCTGCTTCCAAGTTCAGTCGTGTGGTTATTGGATTTAGTTCCTCACAGGCTCTTGGGCTGAGGATCTCAATTTCATGATAGCTTTTTTTCCAGAGGCCTCCCTCAGTTCCTTATCACATGGATTTCTCCATAGGACAGCTCACAGTATGGCAGCTAGCTTCCCTCAGAGCAAATGCACGTGTGAGAGTCCAAAACAGAAACACTAGTCTTTTGTATTTTAATCTTGGAAGTGACATCTCATTACCTCTGCTGCATTCCTAAGAAATAAGTCACTAAATTCAGCCCATACTCAAGGAGAGGAGATTACACATGGGCAAAAATACAGGCATATCTCAGAGGTATTGTGGATTTGGTTCTAGACCACCATAATAAAGCAAATGTTACAATAAAGCATTTTCCCAGTGCATATAAAAGTTATGTTTACACTGTCCTGAGTAGCTGGTACTACGGGTATATGCCATCACACCCAGCTAATTAAAAAAAATTTTTTGTAGAGATGAGATCTTGCTATGATGTCCAGGCTGGTCTCAAACTCCTGGGCTCAAGGGATCCTCCCACCTCAGCCTTTCAAGTAGCTGGGACTACAGACAGGTGCCACCATGCCCAGCTAATTTTTCTATTTTTTGTAGAGATGGGGGGGGTCTCACTATTTTGCTTAGGCTGGTCTTGAACTCCTGGCCTCAAGTAATCCTCCCACCTCAGCTTCCCAAAGTGCTAGCATTATAGGCATGAGCCACTGCTCCTGGCCTGCAATTGCTTAAAATATGAAAACAATGAAGTTTGCCACATTAATTGATTCTTTCTTTTACGAAAGGTTTCTCTGTAGCCTGTAATGGTGTTGAATAACATTTTACCCACAGTAGAACTTCCTTCAAAATTGGAGTCTATCTTCTCAAATCCTGCTGCTGCTTTGTGAACTATAATATAGAAGTTTATATAATATTCTAATTCCTTCATTGTCATTTCAACAGTGTTCATAGGATGTTCAGGAGTAGATTGCATCTCAAGAAACCACTTTCTTTGCTCATACATAAGAAGCAACTCTTCATCCGTTGAACAGTTTTATCATGAGATTGCAGCAATTTAGTCACATTTTTAAGCCCAGCTTCTAATTCTAGTTCTCTTGCAATTTCTGCCACACCTGCAGGGATTTCCTCCACTGAAATCTCGAACTCATCCATGAGGATTGGAATCAACTTCTTCTAAAACTCCTGTTGATATTTTGACCTCCTCACCAATGTTCTAAATGGCATCTGAAATGGTGAATCTTACCAAAAAGTTTCAATTTACTTTGCCCAGATCCATCAGAGGAATCACTGTCTGTGGCAGCTATAGTCTTATGAAATGTATTTCTTAATAAGACATGGAAGTCACCTACCTTTTTTTGGTAGATGACTTCCAGGCAGGTAGTCTGTTCCCCATTACGAACAGAGGCAGAGGGAAAGGGATTCGACCCCCTTCGACAGCATGTCTTTGGTGCTGCAGCTTCTTATCTGCCAGTTCTATCCTCAAGCACCAGGGACACTGGGCAAAAGAAAAGATTAAAAAAAAAAAAAAAGACCTGAAAATTAAAATTACTTCCTGATCCACACGCTGCAGAATGGGTGTCATGTTAACAGGCATGAAAACAATGTTAATCTCCTTGTACATCTCTATCAGAGCTCTTGGGTGACTAGTTGCATTGTCAATGAGCAATAAAATTTTGAAAGAAATCTTTTTTTCTGAGCAGTAGAGCTCAATAGTGGGCTTAAAATAGTAAAACATTCTGTAAACAGATGTGCTGCCATCCAGGCTTTGTTGTTCCATTTATAGAACACAGGCAGAATAGATTTAGCACAATCATAAGGGCCCTCGGGTTTTTATTGAGCATTGGCTTCAACTTCAAGTCACCAGCTGCATTAGCTCCTAACAAGAGTTAGCCTGTCCTTTGAAGCTTTGAAGGCAGGCACTGACTTCTCTTCTCTGTGAAAGTCTTAGATGGCATCTTCTTCAATATAAGGATGTTTCATCTACATTAAAAATCTGCTGTTTAGTGTAACCACCTTCATTAATGATCTTAGCTAGATCTTCTGGATAACTTGCTGCAGCTTCTCCATCAGGACTTGCTGTTTCCCCTTGTACTTTTATGTTATGGAG
>CAUYSK010049710.1:0-15935 GCA_963575035.1 Avahi laniger | reverse complement strand
GCCACCATGCCTGGCTAATTTTTCTATATATTTTTAGTTGTCCAATTAATTTCTTTCTATTTTTAGTAGAGACGGGGTCTCACTCTTGCTCAGGCTGGTTTCGAACTCCTGAGCTCAAACAGTCTGCCCGCCTCGGCCTCCCAGAGAGCTAGGATTACAGGTGTGAACCACCGCGCCCGGCTCTGAATTGATCATTTTTAAAAGTTGGTTGAGATCTTTAGAACTACTGCTTTACTTTTTCCTAGATTACAGAATTATTTTTTCTTTATCCCACTGATTTTTCTTTTTTGGCATGTGCACCAATTCCTGTACTAAACTTTGGCATATTTCTTTGATTTTTTTACTTTTTAGTTGCTCCATCTTTATAGTTTGTATTTTAGCAAAAACAATGCTGATTTTGTGACAGTAGAAAAATAGTTAATACTTAAATATAGAATTAGTTGTCTAATGATCCTGAGAAGTTACGTATTCCTTTTACTTTGCCTTTAAATCAAAGTTATAATGATTTTGCCATTGTTGAAATATTGAGGAAAAAATGACAGTGCTTGTGGAAAATCTGCTTTTAAATATTACCATTACTTATTGCACATAAAATCTGTTGGTAAATATATCAACTTGATTATAATTATGAGCTGTATTATCTTCTATAATTTTGTATTTTGTCTTAGGTCAAATAATGACTGTGAATGTTAAATTTGAGAAATTTGGTATGTAGTCTTAATTAACTGTTTTATGTTTGAAAACAGCTCCTAGAACAGTGCCTGGCCTATGTAGAAATTTTATTTACTGAATGACTACCTTTAGTAGATACTACTTATTTTAATTGAAATAAGAAGCACATTAAATTTATTACATGCTTTTTTTGGTTTTTACTTTAATAAGTACAAAGATTTTGAATTAGAGTAGAAAATGTTATTTCAGTTATTAATTTGAAATGTGGCAGAAATTCTGATGCACGTAATTTACATTTTGAAGTCAAATATGTTTGCATCTTGCATTACTTGTTTTATTTTAGCTGACTGCTATGTCTCCTAGGCTTTAACATCCAAAGAAAACTCATATCCAAAGGAAGCTGACACAATGATTATTAAGACAACCGAAGGGGAGAAAAAACATATTGAAGATCAACAGAATAAGCAGCAGGCCATTTCAGAGAAAGATGTGGTAATCTAAAGGGATTCCAACATATAATGTATATGTTTTGCCAGAGGTTTACTCTTAGTTTCTTTTCTTTCCTTTTTTTTTTTTTTGAGACAGAGTCTTGCTCTGTCACCCCAGGTAGAGTGCATTGGCATAATGGTAGCCCACTGCAACCTCAAATTCCTAGGCTCAGGCCGGGCGTGGTGGCTCATGCCTATAATCCTAGCACTCTGGGAGGCCGAGGCGGGCAGATTGTTTGAGCTTAGAAGTTCGAGACCAGCCTGAGCAAGAGTGAGGCCCTGTCTCTACTAAAAAAATAGAAAGAAATTAATTGGACAACTAAAAATATATAGAAAAAATTAGCCGGGCATGGTGGCACATGCCTGCAGTCCCAGCTACTTGGGAGGCTGAGGCAGGAGGATTGCTTGAGCCCAGGAGTTTGAGGTTGCTGTGAGCTAAGCTGCCGCCATGGCACTCGCCCTGGGCAACACAGTGAGAATCTGTCTCAAAAAAAAAAAAAAAAAAATACAGTTGCTTTGTCCGAATTTGCCTCATTCAAATTAAAAGCCTCTGCTTACCTAATCGTTTACAGACACCCTCACAAATGAGATTAACATTTTTAAAAAAAGAAAGGACAACAAGATAATTAAGTCTGATTGCTCCTGAGCAGGTTGGCAACAGCCCCGGAAATGTGCCAACACTTAATTGACGGGAGATATTTCCCGTACAGTTAATTGCAAATGGTCATTGAAAGCCCTTGAAATTAACTCAGGTCCCCTCAGCTGAAGTGTGGAGAAGGGATTTAGAAGTGTGAAGGAGACCCACTGGGGACATCTGGTCCTTCCTGTCCCAGACTGACGTTCAACTAAAATTGTCAAATCTCATCACTTCTCCAGGCCTCGGTCTTCCGAGCTGTCCAATGGCCATGGCGGGTAAGAAAGGGGAAGTCATATAGAAGCAGAATGGCCCCACCTGCCGTGATCTCCTCAAACTCTGACTACTCTTTGACCATGTGCAAGGCCGGTGCTGGGATTGACAGGGACAAAGAAAGAAGCCAGAGTCTCGAAGTTGCTCGTCGGACCTGTAATGGATACGAGGCAGAGTGAAAGGCAGAGGGCCACCAGTCGCAGGGTGCTGGGTCTGGGGGAAAGGTGGATTAACCGCTCAGGAAGAGCAGGAGAACCAAGCGAGACCTAGCTGGGAAGATTCCCTTTAAGTGAGATCTCGAAGACTAGGATTTAATTGTGCGGGGAAGGAGAGAGTGGGAAAGAGCAGCCCACGCAGAGACACGCGTGTGCGCGGTGTGCAGGGGAAGCCTCCACACCCCAGTGAGGCCAGAGCGTCTGTCCGCAGAGAGACGTTCTAGTCTCGGTGCTGAGGAACAGATCCCCTGCCCCTGTCTACTGGCAGGACTCACCCGGGGCCGGGAACCTCACAGGAATCTGAGACCCCTGGCCCAGGAGGCAGACACATGTTTGAAGGTACAAAGTAGCTTGGCGACCAAGTTTTCTGATCTCGACCCTCGTGCTTGGCTGTTAACTCAGCTCCCCCTGCCTCAGGGTACTCGGTCGCCCTGCACCCTCACCATTTCAGCCTCCTGGTGGCCTCTGCTGCCTCATAGCTGTGTGTGGTCCCCTCTCTCTGCGTCTTTGGTTTTACTTGGGCTCCCAACAGCATTGAATAATGTCCTATCCACGTATCTAGTAAAAATCCCCACCAAGGCGAACCCAGCCAGCCTTGCTGAGACCCCCCATCGCTGGCCGGGTCTTCGATCCTGTGTCTAGTAATAGTCAAGTCACACACACGTGGCACAGAACGTGCACACCTGTCAGGAACTTTCTGGAGCTGCTGGCCTCAATAAGCAGCTGTACGAAAGGCCTTCTCAGAAGGGGTTTATGGTGTCAGTTGATTGGCGTGTCTAATGCAAAAAGGACAGAAAGAGAGAAAAGTAAATATTCTTGGGCCCCACAGTGTCTGCCGCAACTAGTCAGCTCTGCTGTTTAGCACAGAAGCAGCCACAGACAATGCAGACATGAGTGAGCATGGCTGTGTTCCAATTGAGCTTTACTTACAGACAGGGAAATTTGAATTTCATATAATTTTGATGTGTCACAAAATATTCTTTTTTTTAAGCATGTAAAAATGTGAAAACTATTTTTAGCTGGTGGGCCATGCACAAACTGGGAGCAGGCCAGATTGGCCCCTGGGGTGTAGTTTGCCAACCCTTGGTTTAAGTCAGTGGTTTTCAAAGAATGATCCCTAGACGAGCGGACTCAGTGTCACCTAGGAACTTGTCAGACTCGAGAGCTCTCAGGCCCAGGCCCAGACCTACTGAATCAGAAACCAGGTGGGTAGACCTCCAGGGATTCTGATATACATTCAAGTTTGAGAATCGTTGTTGTATATCATAGTTACCTGGACGGATTCCCCCAGGTGGGGATCTGACTCGGAAAGCCGGGACAGGCAATGGAATGGATGGACTGTTGGCAGAGCCGAGTCTACCCCAAAGCACAGCTGCTCTTCATATTAACTGGCTTGTTCCATTCACTGCATGAAATAACAAGTGGGACTGTGGCCTGCTCTCCCCAGCCACAGGGAAGGGGGCCAATGTGACCAGGGTGTTTGCTGACCACCACTCTGTATCCCCAGAGTAGACATCTCGGAACCTTCTGGCTTTTACCCTCTGACAGTCTATGACATAAACCTACGTAAGAGATGAGTGGGGACATGTGACTTCCTGTGCTTTCTCTCGAGCCTCCCCAGTATTGGCCACACGCTGATCTCCCACTCCTTTCTCTCTTCCCTCTTTTTTTCCCTCCTAGCTTGTTGGAACAAGCCCAGTAATAATAACAAGGCCTTGTAACTAACTCTCAGTGAATGTTCATTTTGTACCAGGTACTGTTCTCAGCCTGGTGTACGTATTAACACAATTAGTCCTCGTGGGAAAACGATGGGGAAGGCAAAAATGATCATTCCTACGAAACTGTGGCGCTCAGAGGTTAAGCAATGGCCTAAGAGCCAGTAGTTGGAAGCCCCTGGTGGTCTGATTTTGGGTGCTTGCCCCTCAGCCATGCTGTAGAGTCACTGAGCTTGGGGAAAAATACCGCTAGAGGATGACAAGAAGCCACCTCAAATTTCTATTTGGAATGTGAAATGTTAAACTTAAAACTTTTGGGGGAAAATATCTTTGTTACCTTGGAGTAGATAAAGATTTTTTAAATAGGACACAAAAAGGCTAAACATAAAGACAAAAAAGGTTGATAAGCTGGTCAGCATTAAAGTCAAGAACTTCCACTTATCAAGAGACATGATTTTAACACATGAACTGCCCTGTGAGTTGTATTTAACTCATGCTAGTTTTGAGCTCAGGGCCTCATGAAGCTTATGTAACTCTCAGGTCTCTTCACCTTGGGAGCTGAGAGAACAATTTTTCAAGTTGCATACAACTCACACACAGAAAACAATGAAAAAGAACAAATTTCTTATTAAATTAGGATTGTTTTGTTTTCAAAATTTTTATTCTATTTTTGTAATAAAACACTGTGGCCCCAAGGGAAAAAAAAATTTTTTTTTCTAGTGTGGCAGTCAATGTGTTAAAAAAAAAAAAAAGACACCATTTAGAGAATGAAAAGACAACCCGCTTTTTTTTAATGGGCAAAATATTTGAACAGTCTGATCACAGAAGAGATTATCCAGTCATTAAACTTTAAAAAAAAAGTGTTCAACTTTATTAGTCATCAGGAAAATGCAAATTAAAACAGTGATGTGATACACTACACCACCACCAAATGAAAAACTAAATAAAACTTTTGTGTTTTAATAAGCGTGTGTGAGGATGTGGAGCAACCAGAGCTCTCATAAACTGCTGGTGGGAGTGTAAATCGATATGATCCCTTTGGATAACTGCTTCGCGCAGTCGCTAGAGCTTAAGATGTGCGTGCCCTATGACCCAGCAGTTCTATTCCTAGGCGTGTATCCCAAATAAATGTGTACACGCATCTGCCAAAAGAAATGTACTGGAAATCTCATAGTAGCATCATTTGTAATAGTCCGCAAATGGAAACTACCCCAATGCACATCAAGAGTAAAATGAATACAGAGTGGGATATACACACAATGGAACATTATATAGCAATGACACTCTATGGCAACACAGAGACACCATACTGATGAATTCGTCTTACAAAGAAGGCAAACACTACACACACACACACACACACACACACACACACACACACACAGAAAGGTAATCTGTGCTGTTAGAGGTCAGAATGGTAGTCTCCCTAGTGGAAGAGGGGGTTAACGGCTGAAAAAGGCATCATGAGAGTGCTAGTCATATTATTTTTTGATTTGGGTATTTGTTATACAAGTATGTTCAGTTTGTGAAAATTCATTATATGGTATTCTTAGGTGTTTTCATTTTATGTATATTCCTATATGCTTATTCTTTTCTGTATATATATTATACTTCAATAAAACATTTATGAAATATCTGTTAGACAGACTGATGCACTACAGTTTGTACTTGATTCTCCTGTCCTGAGGTCACAACGCGCTTGGATGTTCTAACACAGTGCGTGGGTAAATACTGGAAGCCTTTTGTGGATTTCAAGTTAAGTGAAGAGTTAGGTCTAGAAAAATCTCCAATCTCCGAGCTGGAGCGACAAAGACACCCTTACTGAAGGCGATTCCCAAGCACGTTCCAAACTGAGTGACATCTTTATTCTGGTTCCATGGAAAGAGAACTCTACAGTCTATTCATCTCCTACATCCTGACTGTCAGCGAGTTTCCCTTCTTTATTCAGAAACGCAGCTCCCCTTGCACTAAGCCGACAGGGAATATTTCCTGAGCCCTGCCTCTGCAGCCTGACATCCAAACAGACACGCGAGCTAACGTCAGTTTTCAGTCGCTGACATTTGTAAAGATCAGAGGCTGAAGGCAAGTAGATACATCTGCCTGGACAGCTTGTCTTGCAAGTTTAATTGCGAGTTGAATTCATTGCCAATATTTGAAAATCAGATTTCACCTAAAACTCTAGATTTCTGGCTTCTCTGGGAAAATCAAGTGCCATCCAACTTCCCCAAGGCCCACACCTTCGGGTGCTTGCGCCTCCTCTTATGCGCTATCGCCTCTCATCCATGGAAGCCTACTCAAATTGCTATTTGAAATGTGAAAGGACAAACTTAAAGCTTTTCAGGGAAAACATCTTTGTTATCTTGGAGTAGAAAAAGAATTTTTAAATGGGACACAAAATGGCTGAGCATAAAGACAAAAAAAGTTGATAAACTAGTCAACCTTAAAGTTTAAGGACTACTTATCAAAAGACACCACTTAGAGAGTGAAAAGATAACCCACTTTTTTTTTTAACAGGCAAAAGATTTAAACTTGAGCCCAGTAGATGTGGCGTTGCAGCTCCCAGTGTAAAAAGCTTGAAAAAACAGCAACACAAAGGTCCTTGCTCTGATGGGCTTAATAAGATATGACACTGGGCATTTTATTAATTAGGTCAACCAATATTAATGGATCAGGCCTTGCGTTAGGTGCTAAGCCAGTAATTTAAGCATTTGGGCCTTAGTTTCAGCATCTCTAAAATAACAGAATTGTAACCATTTTCAAAAGTCTGCTTCAGCTATAAATTTTGATCCCTCTGAGATTTCAATGAACACTGAATAAGTGTGATGTAACTACGTGTCAGGAGTAGGCTGGTCATTCCCAAATAGTGTATGAACCTGTGCGTGTGTAACCAACCCGCATTGTGGTCACTGGGGTCCTCTCTGGCCTTGTTTCTCGAGGATCTGGGTTTAGGAGCCTCATGTTATTAGCACCAGGAAAAGAAAGACCATCTAAGAAAGCATTTAATCATCAGAAGTTTATTTCAAGAAGTCAGGAATAGTTTCATTCTAGAAGCCTCAAGAAAATTCCCCTCACTCCAGACCTACTGAATCAGTCGGCATCTTAACAAGCTCCTCAGGTGATTTATATGCCATTCGTGTTTCAGACATCTTGTTTCAGAGGATCCCTTGGGCCGGCTGTTGTACTCTGGATTCCCTAAGAAGAGTCATGACATTCCATCTATGTCTCTGCCTATCCCAGCCAGCACGTGGGGGCAGGAGGACTGTCGTGGGATTGTTCTCAATCTTCCCTCAGCGGCAACCACCGTCGTGTATGACATTCACCCTCATGTTCCCAGGGACAAACCCCAGCATGCTAGCCAAGCTCCTGGTGGCTCCACCTTTTCTCTCCTACTCGAGAAAGTATCTAGGAATTCTAGTGAGCGGAGGTGACTACCCCAATTCATGATACATTTTCAAAAGCAAATAATGTATGTACTTTCCTCCTGTCACTGCTATAGAGCAACAAATTACCTGGACCCTCTTCACAACCGCTCAACACATGGCTGAGAACCGCCACAGTGGAGCCTGGGAGGAAGAGCATGGCCCTGGGAGGAGGAAGAGCGGCGCTGCTGGTCCCCTTCCAAGCGAATGCTAATGAGCCTCCTCCGCCTTTAACCTCCCTGCCAAGGAGGCAAGCTGGTAATGCGATGAGCTGTCACTGTTCATTACGGGGACAGCCGATGGGCCCAGAGGTGTTCAGGGGCACAGACAGGCTGTGGGGGCAGCAGGGGAGGAGCCGTGTGGGGGCAGAGGGCCTGATAAAGGCAGGCAAGGGACCAAGAGCAGCCTGTCCCCAGGTCGGCCTCTGTCCTGCGTGTCTACCAGGCAGCCCCTCCTCGCCCAGGCTGCAGAGGGCTTGCCTCCTGCACAGGGACGTGGGGGCTGCGGGGATCACGGCCAGGCCTGCATACTAGCCAACCAGAAGAACGAACCTGGGGGTCTCTCCAAGTGTCCCAGGAGCTCCCAGACAGGTGAAAATAGATGGGAGTTGGGGACTGGGAGGAAGGACCAAGCATTTCTGTTGGTCCTGATGAGAAGTCCACTTTCCTCCAGGCAAATCAAAGCCTGCCTACCCCATGTCTCTGGTGAGAGTCCTAGATCTGAGAGCAGGACAGAATCACAAGATTTGATCTGTTCCAGAGCCCTGTAATCAGGAATAGAGTCAGTGTCCCCTTGTCGCAAACTGAGGCTCCACATGATGAAATGATTCACCCAAGGTCATTGGAGCCAGGTTATGTGGAAAGGGGAGGAACTAGAACTCTGTTTGCATTTCTGTCCTCTAATGTTGGGTAGTTCTATAGCCCAGAAGCTGGTGATGGCGGCAGCCTTGGGGCAGGGAGCAAGAGGGCGAGTTGTGCGCACACCTGGTGAGGTTTGCTATGAACTCCTCTCCTAGGATGCGTTCCTCCTGCAGGCAGCCTCTAAGAAGCCAGCCCATCAACTGTCACATCAAGATTCTGTTCCCTCCATCTCGTACGTGAGTATCCCCTCATTAGCTTGTACGGTTCTCAGGGGAAAGGCTCTGCATAATGTGCCTTTTTTCTCTCACTGCTTCTAGTAGAGTCCAATAAATGTTACACATTCTCAGTGTGTGTCCACCGATTGAGCACATTGGTAAGAGGTTACCCTAAGATTTCTAAACAAAAAGGACCCAAGCAAGGGAACGAGGGAGGGAACTTGGAAGGACCCAGTTCCAGAAGCAGTTCTCGGTCGGGCATGGTGACTCATGTCTGCAATCCCAGCATTTTGGGAGGTTAAGGCAGGAGAATCACTTGAGGTCAAGAGTTTGAGAATAGCCTGGGCAACATAGTGAGACCACATCTGTATTTTTTTTTTAATAAAAATTAAAAAACAAAAAACAGAAGCAATTCTTGATCTGCGGAACTGCTTCTGTATTTCTCATCTCTAAGCACTTTGAGGACAGTTGGTTATTTTTATATTTCTGAATCCTCTCTCCTCATCCCCCAATTCTAGCATATTTCCTGACACGTGGTAGGCGCTCAGGGAATGCTGGCCAATTACATACAATGAGAGAAGGGAAAGAGGAACAGAGGAGAAGAATTAAAAGAAGGCAGGACTGAGGTAGAAGGAGTGAGGGAATGTGCCGGTCACCACCTGTTTGGCCTCAGCACCATTTCTGCCCTCTCGTGCTCTGTCCCAGCAGTGGCTGCTGTGTGTGATGGCCAGAGTGGCCAACCCTGTAGGACCTAGAGATGGCCCTGGATCCTCCAGAACAGCAGCAGCAGCAGCAGCAGCAGCAGCAGCAGCAGCAGGAGGAGGCAGCTGTAGCCTCCAGCGGCCTCTCGTTGCTTTCTACAATGCATCAGTGATTCCTTTGAGCAGCAGCCACAGGCTCCAGCAGTGTCAGCCACCACTGTGCTGCTGGGCTCTGGAACCTTCTCGCCTGGTTTCCAGGAGCTCATTTTCCTCTTTGTGCTTCTTTCAGCCCTTCCAGTGCTTTTGTAACATGTTCCTTCTAGTGGTCCCTCTATGTTTGAAATAGCACGGTTTCTGTTTTTCTAGCTGGACTGATAAAGGAAAACAGCCAGAAAAGAGAGCAAAAAGGAGGGGAAAGGTGATGCGGTGTGACCAGAAGCAAATGTCAGTTCTGATTGAAAATGTAAACACATTCAGAAGGCATCAGTATCTGGTATCCGATAGCAGCTTTCTCCACTCAGGGCACTGTGAAACAAACAAGACCATCCCCTGTCCACTCCCCCTCTCCCTTCCCCAGCTTTCCCGGACAAGCCACAGTCTCATGCACAGCCAGACCAACAGCTCTCTGGTGCCACGTCAGACTCTCGCACCTGTCCTTCCTGTCTGATGGGAGAGCTTGGCCACCACCTGAGCTTCGTCATCTCTGAAACCAGATCTTGAATTCTTGACTCTGTGTCGTGAGAGATCCCAGGAACTCCTCACAGGCTTCCCTGGCTTTGTTAGACTTTACATCCTTTATTCTTCTTGTAAATAAAAACTAATGAGGCAGCAGTTGCCTTCAGTGTGCAAACGCCTGCTTCTGCAGCAGGTCTCTTCTTCATTCCCAGCCAAAGCCCAGGGCAGGGGATGGCAGGAGTGGAGGGGAGGGAGCTAGCAGGGGCTGGGGAGCCCGACAGGGCTGGATCTGGCAGCTACTGGCCTGGAGAGCCCTGGCGTCTCTCCTCTTCTGGGCCATGAGATGGGAAGATGGTTCTCATCCACCTCCACATGGCCAAAGCCTCCCCGTCTCAGCCTGTCCCCTTCCCTTGCTATGTTCTTTCTTGACCCTTTCCCACTTGCATTCTTCCTTTTGTCCCCTCTGCCCTACCTGAGATGACTTCATCTTTCTAAAGGGGGAGCTGAGTCATCAGGTGAGAATGTGCGGGAGGGAGGGAATGGCGTCAGGGGATTGGGGAGCACGGAGAGTGAGCCCCTCATCTGATGGTGAAGGAAAGCCTTGATGGGAACCACTAAAGTCCCCGCTGAGATCCAGTAGTCAAGATCTGTGGGTGACCCACCAGGACTGTTCTGTGTCTCTAGAGAGACCCCACAGCCAGGGAGTGGAGAAATGACAGTGCAGCTTATCCAGAGTGGGGACTCAGCAGAGCCGACGGTCAAGGAGACGGGAACTCGGTGGGAGTTTTGCACGCAGTGTTGGAGTAGCTGACCATGAGGTGAGGCTCTATAAGGGAACAAACTGACCTCCACCAACTCCTTCTGGAAATCCCCTGACCCCCTCCTCCCAAATGCATCCCCTAACAGGGTCCCAAGCTGACAGCTGACACTCTCCTGTGACTGGCCACACTTTGGGAAGTTACTCAGAAGTCTGGGAAGTTACTGTGCTTGGTTGCGTCCAATAAAAATGAATAAGGGCTAGAATATAAAATCACACCTTTTTTGGCCCTATATTTGGGCTAGTTCTTCACTTTGTTTTCATACGGAACATGGTGCTGATTCCTAAGTCTTCAAGCTGTTTAAGGAAAGAGATTGTCCCTCACTCCCTCCCACATCCACGCCCCCAGTCCCAAATCAAGAGAGTCGCTGGTTTGTCACAGCATGTTTCCTGGGCCCTCCTTGGGTGGCATGAGCAAGGCTCCTTCCGTTTCCTTTGTCCCCTGGCTCCATTTGGCTCCACCCGGGCAGGGTCCAAAGGAATTAGGCCACGTCCCTGGAGGTGGCTCAGCTAGAGAAGAAGGCTCGACTCTGGATTCTGATGGGTAGGGCAGGACTGGCTGAGAAGAGGGGCACTGAGACGGGGAGGCCAGCCGGGCAGGGGGACGCCGACAAATACCGAGGCAGCCGTCTGGATGCCAGAGGTGAGTTTCAGGAGGAACTGAAGGAGCAGCGTATGTAGATCCAGGTTTAAAGGCGGACACGACCCTGGGTATTAGCTGGGGTAGGTTGTGTCCCACAGGGTCCCATGAGCCTGGGCAAGCAGGACTCCAAGTCCATGACCCAGGGAGGTGGCAGAAGCTGAAATGGGCAGGACCACTGAGGCAGATTAAAACCATGGGTTATTTCTCTTTGTGCTTGAGGAGGGCAGGCGGGAGAGAGCTGCCTCTGGCCAAGGTAACATGGCCGAGGTCTCGTGGAGTCTGTAGCCCAGCAGTCAGGGGAGGTGTCTGAGCGAGTGAGGCGAGGCAGGCCGGGAAATCAGTGAGATGCGCTGACTGCAGACATCAGCATGTCTACTGTAAGTCAGGACACATTGTTTGGGCTGGTAGGGGTGACAGTGAGAGGCATGGAAGAGGCCAGTTTGAAGGAAATTTGTTTTGAGATGGAACAAAATACAACTTTCGACATGTAAAATAATGAACCATTCTGAGGGTTAAAGAGCCTTCGTCAGGATGACGACACAAATGTAGAAATGAGTCTATTAATAGAACTTTATCAGCCCCGATTTCCTTAGGCAGCTTTTGAAAGAGTTTACTTGAATGGTATATATATAGGGACACGGTCTTAAGACTAATTTTCTCAAAGCACTCTGGTTGACAGAGGAGAAGAAAAAGAGTTTGGCTAGATTAGGGTAAAGATAAATGAGTGTAAATTATGTGTTAGGTAGTTTATCAGTTTGAGCGGGAGGATTGATCTATGACGTGTGCGTCTCCGAGCGTGTGCGGGTATATAACTCAGAAGTGGCAGGGAGGCAGCATTAAGGCTGAGAAATGGTGCAATTAAAAGAGTCAAGAATCACCTCTGTGAAGGCTCCTGCATCATCATTAATTCAGCCACATTACCTTCCACAAACATTGCGCAAGGTCCCGTTTACAGCCTCCAACGACTCACAGAGGAGGACCAGCTGCCAGCAGCAACTCTGCGGCTCCTTGGGGAAATTAGTGATTTTCCTACTTGACAAGCCCCTAATTTAACTAAGTCCTGCCCAGAACAGCTGTAACTGCTTATATACTATAACCCTGGTGGGGAAAACACATGGGAAGGCAATTAGCCAACTACCTAGCGGTGGCCAAGGTTTCTGTTTCCCCAGGTCTGGGCTGAGGCCCTGGGATTCTGCATTTCTAAGAAGCTCCCAGGTGGTGCTGGCACTGCTGGCCCCTGGACCACCTCTGAATAGGGAGGATCCGGATGCCTTGGCTCAGAAACACTGGTGTCGCCTGGGAGCTTGTTAGAGATGCAGATCTCAAGCCCATCTCAGAGCTCCTGAACTGGCTCTGCATCCTAACAAGATCCCTGGGTGCTTTGCAGGCTCTTTCATGTTTAAGAAGAGCTCTTTAGAGAGTCTCCGCGGTTTCCTTAGAAAGATCTGTGATCCCCCTGAAGTGGTATGCAAAATTGCACGTGTGCACTTATGAGTGTTTAGGGTTCCTGAATCCCGGCACGAATTTCTCCTTTTGGATTCTCAACTGAAGGAGAGATAGTCAAGGAAAAATAGTCAAATAGGAAACTCAATATAGGAAAAAAAAAAAAAAACCGGAGCTGAACAGGCCTTCCTCGTCTTACAGAATGTCTGGGTCTATGGGACAAACCAAATGTCCTTGTCCCGTAAATCACATGAGTGAGGATGGCCAGTCTGCCTCACCTTCCCACGTGCAGCCAGACATGCTGGAAGACCATGCGGGGCCTGGCCAGCCATCCCAGAAAGCCAGGCCGGGGCCTTAGGTGTGTCCACGTGTGCTTGACTCCCAGGGACCTGCCATGCTGGGCACCAGAAGTAAAACAAAGAAGTGATCTTGGTTCTTGTCCTTATAGTCGCTAAACACACCCAGAGAAGGTGGGACAGTCAGGTTAGTAACTCCTCTTCCCTTTGTGAGAAGCTGGTAAGTGGAGTTGCCATAGAGACAAAGTCCCCTCACCTGGCCCCACCCTAGATGGTTAAAGGGAGCAGAAGTCCCCATTCCCTCCTGGAGCAGAAATATTGGGAAGGAAGTTTCTATTGCAAAAATGGGGAAAGAATCTATATTCCCAAAGGGATCTATGCACAAGACAAGCTTAAGATGCTCTAATCTGGAACCTTCCCTGGCTACCACTTGAAGCCTGAGATGAAGACGTACCAGGAACCTGGAAGGTGCCCTCGGCCAGCTCAGGCTGCTGCTGGGTCCACAGACGGCTAAGCAGAGATGATCAACCGCTCAGTATGTGCTCAGTTGTGGGGCGGCAGCTACCACCACTGCTTCCTCCCCACAGCCTGGAGAAGCTTCCAAGGTGGGAGGCAAGGTCATTAACCTCACTGATGTGCCCTCTCCCCGGCAGTCCAGCTGCACCCACCACAGCTAATACCTCCCTCCACGTTTCCCCTTCCCCAGCAGATTCCCCTGAAAGCTGATGAAGCTTCAGTTTCAGCCCCACACCCCCCACAGGCAGCCCTTCCCCCCCAATCCTGACCCTTGTCCCCTTGTCCAAACCCTTATAATGCTGAGAGTCTCTGGGGTCCCAGGAGGGGAAGAGACCAGGCTGCCATCAGGAAGTGTTTCTAATTCAGCTTGTTTTTTCCTGGGTTGTCGGAAGAGATTTTAAAAGAAAGGTTACTGAATTCCCAAGGCTCTAGTAATTTGTTTTGACTTTTTTTTCTCATTCTAAATAAATATTTACTTTTCTAATCAAATTTTCTTCTTTTTCCTGAAGCAAGCTCCCCAAATTATATAAGCTTCAGCTCCCCCGACCCCGCACCTACACCCAGCCATGCGGCAGTCAGGAAGAATAACAAGCAGCCTCTCTCTGCAGACGGCTGAGAAGGGTCCCCCCTCCTCTTCTGTTTTTGAAAGAATGAGCTTTCTCAGAAGCACCTTCTCTTCTCAGTGGTAGTAAGAAGGATGGACCCCAACAGCATACTCAAAGGGCAGGCAGAAGATGGGGTCGAAGTTCAGTATCCTAGAAGCAAGTTCCCTCCACCCCCTTGGGAAGGGCCTAATTAAAAACAAATTTCAAAAAAACACATAAACCCAGCACTATCCTTCACGCCGCTCATGCCTGGAACGCCTCACGCTTGTTCTCTGTTCCTTAAAGCTCAAGCAGCCAACTCGCTCCCACCTGGGAGTCTGCTTGCTGTCGTCCCACCCTTTCTAAAGGCCCATCTTCCTGCCCGGGATTCGAGACGCCTTTACCTCCAGGACGAGGGGACCAAGAGGCAGGGACTCATAAAGGACGGTAAAGCTATGGCCCCATGACACGTGTCCAGGTGGGCTAGGGAAAATTGCCTTAACTTGGCCATCTGAGGGAGACCCAGATGGGCACAGGCTGGGCGTTTGGAATTGGTAGCCATCAATGCCAGGACTGTCACCGGGAGTGAATAACGCACTAAACTTAAGCAGGAAACCTGCATTTAAGCCCCGGTTGTGTGCAGCTTCTGTCATCTCTCTGTAGCTCATTCCAGCATCCATATGAAGATCAAGGGAGATTATGCACCGGGCCCTCTTTATAAACCCAGTGGTGTCATATTTACCGGTGTAGCCATTCCTCACAAGTTTGGACTTCCTCAACGACAAAACAACCATGGCAGAGAGATTTTGATGAGCTATTTAAGTGTGTTTTTTTCTCAGTCTTAACTTCACCATTCAGTCAACTAGATAGTCTACGTAGCTGTCTCAGGAGAAGATGGAAAAAATGGCAAAGCCTTGCTTTGGAGATTTGAAATGTTAGGTCTCAGGAGGAAGAGAGGCGACGTGGGCTCCAGCGATAGAGTTCATGCAGATCGTGTTGAGAAAACGCTCCTCTCTCTCTCTCTTACCTGCAACGCCAGACTGCGGAAGGAAAGAGAAGGTGGGTCCTGGAAAGCGCCTAGAGGGACCACACAGGAAGACCTGGAGCTTCCCAGCTTTCACCTTGTGTCTTAAGAAGCTCTGAATGTCGCCAGAACGCAGGAGCAACGTGGAAGCCAGGTGAGGCCCTGCAGACCTGGGTTTCCATCGGCACGAGTACCGTGGAGAAGTTCTGCTGCTGCCCCCATCAGATGTCCGGTAGAGCCCAACGGACACTGGACAACCGTCCCGCGGAAATGACACCTGGTGTGCCCTGGAACAGACATGCATAAATATGTATGTAGGTTGTCATCCAACTTACTGCATGCGGACAGTCCTCCTTTGAACATGACAAGCCTTTTGTAAGACTCCAGCTGAGAAGGTGGAGCCGTGGATATGCGGATGAGGTGGGTGCGGCATGGAAAGGTGTGGCCCCGCGCTGTGCCTCAGTCGGCGACGCAGACCCAGCTTGAGCTCTGCCTCGGAGAGAACATGGTGGTAAGACAGGTACCACCTCCCCACTTCGTCTTCTTATATTATTCCTGGCCGCCTGGAATAACTGCTTAGAATAATCATGACTCTCAATAAATATGTTTTTTTTTTTTTTTTTGAGACAGAGTCTCACTCTCTTGCCTGGGGTGAGTGCCGTGGCATCAGCCTAGCTCACAGCAACCTCAAACTCCTGGGCTCCAGCAATCCTACTGTCTCAGCCTCCCAAGTAGCTGGGACTAC